>BLKM01000477.1:137639-270558 GCA_013340265.1 Coptotermes formosanus | reverse complement strand
TGTGTGTGTGTGTGTGTGTGTGTGTGTGTGTGTGTGTGTGTGTGTGTGTGTGTGTGTGTGTGTGTGTGTGTGTGTGTGTGTGTGTGTGTGTGTGTGTGTGTGTGTGTGTGTGTGTGTGTGTGTGTGTGTGTGTGTGTGTGTGTGTAGTTACAGATTTCCTAAACACAATGGAGCGTGATATATAAACAACTAGCGATTTAATGTTGATGCCTTCTTGCAAATGACATTAAAAACATACCGTGACATATAGGTCCATGGCTGCTGTCATGGAGAATGCTTCTGTATCCAGGCTTGCATCGACAATAGTACCAACCAGGCATATTTACACAAACAGAATTTTTATGACAGCGATGGAGATTTGATGCACATTCATCCAGATCCAGTTCACAACTAGGTCCTACATAACCTTTTCGACAGGTACAGTTCCCAGGAGAGAGACATTCACCACTATTCAAGCAGGTCTGGTTGCACACAGCTGCAATTATAAAGAGAAAATTCAGCTAAATCCATCTAGATAAATGCACAAGCATTTATCCATTAGACTTTATCATTATATTTAAAAATGCTACAAGATGTGTGAAATCCAGGTTAATATAACGGGAATATTCAGTTATAATTACCAATGTTCGTTCAAAATAGAATGAAACATCCTTATCTTGTGAAAAGTGTTTTAGGAAAGAACTTATCATGTTCCAGCAAATTAAAAGACAAAAAGAAATGCGTAAGGTATTAAAAGAGTCTCTGGAACAAAAAGCAAGGTCTTTGATGCCCTTAGCTTTTTAAGTATGAAAGTTTTGTAAATCCATATTGGCTATACACAGTAAAAAGATTAGATTTAAACGTACTCTTAACTTGAGTAAAACATGTACATGCTGATTCAGGGTTTCCATCAGTGCTGTGCGAAAATCAAAGAGTAAGTTGAAAAATGTATAAAAAAGTGTAATTATATGACTAAGAATTAAAGATTAAACAGAAGTACCTAGTTTTTACAGATCTACTGCCACAAAAACATACAATACTTTGAACAGTTATAACATTACTTCCTTCTCAAAGATTCACATAACTGCTACATTGATGAAAAGGAAATAAAAAAATAAATCTGTAGTAGCCTTCAGTGACATGACATTCATGGCACAGTGTGTGAATACAAAGCAAGGAAAGTTAGTAGCTGAAAGTTTACATACGCTTGCAGTTATATCCATTGCCCTCATAGCCCTCTTGACATTTGCAGTGGTAGCTGCCGAGCGTGTTGATACAATCTGCATGTTGATGGCAAGCATGTTCTCCAGTACTACATTCATCCATTTCCACACAGTTGAACTTATCAAGCTGGCGGTAACCAGGGAGGCACTCACATATGTAGGAGCCATTAGTATTAACACAGCGTGTATTGCTGTGGCAGTGATGACCGTCTAGTCCACCCTCTTGCTGGCACTCATCAACATCTGCCACAAATTCAAATCACACCTTAAGGTTAACAACTGGCTCCTCTGCAAGGATAAATAGTCTCTGCCAAAAACTGACAGACTTCTTTAAGCTAGAGGTATCCAGATCTTACTGGGATTAGTGTTTTTCAAAATACTGTTTGCAAGACTTGATGTTCTCACAGCAGTGTTGCTGAAGATTCATATCTTCTAGGATGTGACACCGAGTCATCGGGTGAGTATTTCCTGTTGCTTCAAAGGAACTTAGTGCCTTCATTTTCAGAATCAAGTAGTCGAAGATTTCTCCTTGAACTACATTCCCACTAACATAGTGTCACATCCCAGAAGACCTGAAGCTTCAGAATATGGTTTGTGATGGCTCATGAGCTCCATATGATGGCTGACCATGAAAAACGATGATGTTCTCACACAATGAGATACTTCCACTGGTTCAAAATTTCATTATGGCAATTGGTCACATGCCACATTACCGGTAAATAAATAATAACTCAGTAACTGTCTTCATCTTGTTCTGTCAGGATTAGGCAATTTAATGCTTGTACCAAACTAAAAATCCTGTTTCCAGCAACTCCTTTGGTCTTCCTGTGTTTCAGTAATTCAGTAGCTACAGTTACAAAATAATTATGTTTTCCACAGCACACTGCAAGATTAATTACTTTCTCTTCACGAGCTCTCAAAAGAAGAATGCAAAGGCTGAAATAATATAGTATATGTTATACCAAAACTGTATTTCCTATACCTTTGTTGACAGTTCACTTTATCTTGAAAAATGAAATACAATTCATCTGATAACATAACAATCACATCCCACATCATGGATCCCAAAATAATGATTTTGGCTCTCCATTCTTTGTAAATCTCTTATCTTCAGCCCCCTACCCCTCCCTGAAAAACCACAGTGTCACCCTATTTGACTCAAAACCCCATGTAAGCTCAACAAGTAACACCACCTATAAACAATCAAAAAGCAAAATAACACAAGCCAACATGCTGGCTTGCACAGACATCCTGGAATACCTCCCCAAATAACCAAACGAATTTACCTTATGTAAATTGGGGATCTCAAAGGAGAGTGATTTATAATGCTTGCAGTCAAAAGAAACAGACCTCCCTACCCATACTCCAGCACTTCTCTCCTCACTTATGCCATGACGCAAAAACAGCGAAGTCTCAAAGAACAGTCTGATTGATCCTTTGATTAATAACTGATCATCCACAGCCGGTCCATAGATGTCCATTTCTTATCACAACTCTGAGCTCAGCCACCTACAGCAGCTCAGTTTATTCATTCTGCTGAATAAATCATCGTCATGATGGTCATCACCATTGTCATCATCATCATCATCATCATCATCATCATAATTGTCGTAGTCATCATCATAATCACCAGCACCATCACCACAACCACCACCACCACCACCACCACCACCACCACCACCACCACCACCACCACCACCACCACCACCACCACCACCATCCCACTGTCCAAATTGTAGATGCCTCTGCATCACCACTTCCAAGGCAGAAACAGGTTGGGTAGTTGAAATATAATGTAGGTTGAAGCATTACACATAATAACGCATTTCGGTACCTCTTACACCTTTAAGACAGCACGTTTCATCACACAGAATGAAACAATGATTTTACAGCAGCAACACTGTATTTGATAAAACAAATATGTTACATTAGACTTAGTTACATACCATGGCAGAAGCGACCATCTCCGGAGAAGCCAGCATTGCACTGACAAGCATACGTAGTCTGTAAGTTGAGGCAGGTTGCATTCATGTGGCACATGTGACCCAGAATACAGTAGTCAACACCTAGACCCATCCGAGGAAGCAGTGTAACAACAGGGTTAGTTTGTTAGTTAAAAACAGAGCCGTTAGATGACAAATACTACACCTTTGAAGCATGTATGTCATATGGTAATCCCACATTACGTTCCAGACATAACAGAAATTACTCAAATATTAAAATGAATGGCCTGTGATCTATAAAACAAGGAAAGAAATAAAAATTCTGCAGGACAACACATTAAAGAAATGGCAGATTACACGCAGGTTGTGGACAAGTGCTAAAAGGTGCATACCAGTGGAGTACACATATTTCCAAATGTGTTCTTTGTTACTCTGCATTTCTCAAGTACCCTGATATTAAGTGACCACATAAATGTATTTCTTTTGTCTTATTCAGAACCCACACAACTGTTGTAACAGAAGAAAACTGCAGATGGTACTGAGGAAAGGCTAAGTACCATTAGAATATTCTGTTAAAATGTTTGCATTGCATTATAAACCCTATAATCACTGAATATGACAGTACTTCCTTAATCTGTTTCAATTATAAGAGCTAGAATTGTTGATAGACATTTTGAATAAGTACAGAATGTAATGGTTTGTGACATATGTAAGTTCTTTTCTACAGTGAGCTATTTTTGAGAAGTTAATAAACTTAGTTTTTAGTTTCAAGTAAAATGGTGGGGGGGGCCAGGGGGGGGGTTAATGGACTGATATGCATCAGCATTAAATCTGCATAAGACAATCTTCACAACACAAAAACAGATACCATCAAAACTTGCTCATCAGTTTCTAAAGAAGAATGTAAAGACATTCATGGGTGGCTTCACTTATATCAAGTTATTTTATGCACTGCATGCAAAGAATACATAAGGACTTAATTTTGATTCAAGTTATCAGGATGTACATTGTACCACATATGTATTATTCTCCCTTTTTATTGTATTGATAACAATGGTTTTTTTTGCAACAGCATGCTTATGTATATATACAGATGTATGACTTTTGACTCATTCTTTATTTCAAGGACTCCTGTGATACCTTCTGCAGATCACCTGAACATGAATAAAACTAACTAACTAACTAACTAACTAACTAACTGACTGACTGACTGACTGACTGACTGACTGACTGACTGACTGACTAGTAGAACGGAGCAGTCCTAAGGGAAAATTAAGAAGTCCATACCGTTTAACGCATGTGGAATGGAATTATGTCTCAGAAATGTATTTCCAAATACTGAAAACTTGCAGTTGAGAGCTACTGCCTCCAGTGTCATCTGCAGAATTAGGTACAGTATGCACAAAAAGGCCTCTGCAGCACATTGCACATGACCAAGATAGATGCAACAATTCCAAATTTGTGTTTAGTATGAGAAGGTAAAGTTGAATTGAGAAGTTTCATTTATGCAGAGCAAAGTGAATGTTAAAACTAGAGTGTATAATTACATACGTCCTACTTGCTGCTGCTACTAGTACGAATAAAAATGAAGAAGCCAACATGTACTGACCATTACTCATTTACTGATAACCCATGAGACAATTTATTATGTCACAACAAAAAGTACTGTTGTAAATCATGTTCTTCCTGGAAAAGTTAATAAATAAGTAGTTAGCATTTCTCTGATGAACGAAAAATGACGTTAAATTTAAAATTCACACATAAATGTGTGTCCTGCATTAGAAAAGAAGGTTCAAATAAAATGTGTTCTCTGAATCCCAGATAATGGCAAAAAATGTACTCTGTACAAAGCAATTTTAATGTCTGCTCAGCAATCTGTGTAACAAATTCATATTAGAATAAACACATTCAACCCACTAATTGATACAGTTATTAAGTAATTAATTAGTTTATAATGGAATTGCCACTTTCAGCACCATGAGCACAAAAGGTTCCAAACAAACTCTTCCTGTACAAGTTCTGACAGTTTTACATTGTGTTTGCAGAATCTGTTTCTCTGGGACAGGATGCAGCATCACTCGATGAGCAGTTCCTGACATTTTGAAGGACTGTAGTTTCTTTCACATACTAAGAACAGTTTACCCAGTGATGCAGCATCATGTATCAGAAGAAGAAATTCCTCAGACACTTTCCTGTAACAACATCACAAAGAGACATGTAGTTGGGTTAGCTGATTGCTGTAGAAAATAAATAATGTGAATTTCCCTTAAAACACGGTAACTGCCACATCTCTAAAAACATTATACAATTACACATATGTATAAACACTTCACCCACTTACTGTTTAGAAAATAAATATGTTGTCCTTATATTACACTATTTGGATTAGCCATACAGTAATATATAAGTACCCTCCACACATGGGTGGCAACAGAATAACTACTGGAAGAAATATGTGTAATAAATGCAATATTTTCATTTTCCCATGAGAACTGGTTAAGGGGATGAGTTAAAATACTGAAGCTAAAAATCACAATAGTAATTTTTATAAGAGAGGGACATTGGTAACACTTCTAAATAGTAATTTCTTAACTGCTCTTCAGAGACAACATGATTTTCTAAAATAATTACCTCATTAAGATATAATTTAATAAAATGCCCTAATATTTTTTACTGTAAGTTCTTAAGAGCAATTATTGTGCTGTTTTTCCATCATAAATGACAGAAACATTTCAGACAAAAGATTCAGCATAGTTAGTGAAAATTAGTTACACTCAACTCTGTTAGTGAATGGTTAAGGCAGAAATAGGGTCCATAAATGTTAGAACTGAAAATATTATCAGCATTGAATACAATGTACACTTAAATAAACTTGATCTGTGGCCATGAAAACGGCTCAAGAGATACCCTACCCAATGCATAAGACTCATTCAGCTACTTTCTGCTAATATTAACTTTAAATACTCTCACAGGGCCAAGCAGCTTGGTTTAATATAAGACCTGGTTAAAAATATTACATCACCAAAGAATAATAACGTCCATGGATGCAATTAGTATCCATGGTATGATAAACCTGAAAATGTGTGAAACACAAACAAACAAACAAACAAACAAACAAACAAACACACTACTGTACCTAAGCTCAGCAGATATAAAACATAAATACTATCCATATTTAAAAAACTACTTCAGAACAACCACTATTAGGAAATGATTACTGGATTTCCAGGAAGATAACAATGATTTGTGACTAATATGAACTACTCAAGCAGTTTTACAAGGTTGGTGTTCTTTGTCAAGGCTGGGTGTGATTTTGTTACATTCTGAATCCAAAAAGTTATCTTTCACATTGTTTTACAACAATAAAAGAGTTTGTAACTAAAATGAATGAACGTCTGCGATGTATGCAGTTTCATTCTAGACTATCACAAATATGGACAGGAGCATGAGACCTTTCCAAGCCCTTTAGGATGACTACAACTGTTGTCAGTGTGGTCCCCTTTTGTACCATATATCAGTACATCTGAACATATACTCAGTGTTAACATGTATCTGCATCGCACTTTATACCTAAAAAATTCTGGCTATGGAAGAAACAGAAGATACAGGAGGAAGTGAATTACACTGTGAGGGAATGAAATGCATCAGGCTAAAAGTCTTGATTACATGATGCAAAATGTACTTGACTTTTTACCTTTGCAGAACTTGCAGCAGTTACCAGGCACACTGAACTGTTCTTGTGGGCTGCATGAGAGTGGTGGGCACATTGTCTCAGGATCAATGCGCTTACATTTCATTAAACCATCAAGGCATTCACATTCAACACACTCCTTCGGGTTTACAGATTCTCCATGGTCGTACATCTCTCCTCTCAGGTAGCACTGCTCTGCACACAAACACAAACACAATACACACAACACATTCAGCGACATGTGAGCAGTGTGTTACAATTGTATTGCAAATAGAATATGGCCATGGATTTATCTTTCTAGAGTAAAGAACAGGTTAAAATCTGGTAAAATTGCATATACTTGACATTAGACCTACCAAAGCAGGTAGAATTATAATTTGGATAAAGAAATGAGTCCCAAATTAACTTCTTGTCCCTTGAATATACTGTGAGTGACTTAATTAACAAGCATAAATGAACCACAAAGAATTACAATTAACTATAACACCTCAAATAATGAATAACCTCAAAGTTATGGAAAACATATCAGCTAATGACCAACTGCATACTTTAGTATTCAAATGTTGGCTGCTAAGTTTGTACTCACATATAAAACAAATGAAAAAATATCATATTCTTGGGATAGGTATAATTTATTTTCTGATTCAGTATGGTTGCAGCTATGACTTAAAGCACAATTGCATTTTTAAGAATGAATGATTTCAGTAACACCATGCTGCTTTGGTGACAGTTGATTCTCCTGATGTGTTTGTGTTTTTCAAATTCTATCATTAGCTAATTAGTTTCATTTACATCTCCACTGTAAGTCTGCAACACCATCATCTTTACATGTTAATAGTTCTGTAAAAGTGTTTTGTTTATATGATGTACTGATATTACTTCTGAGACGACTATATGCTATACTTGATAAAGATGTGCAAAACATAAAAAGGAATTGCACTATGAAATTGCCCTCCACTATTATGAACCACACTTGAAGAAACCCAGCACACATTGGATAACTGTCTTCTTTGATCACAAGGGACCCTTACTTGTGAAATTTTCATATGCTTTAGGTCTCTGAGAAAGGCACTCAAGTAACAGACTTCATCGAACTCCACAAGCAAGGTGGCCAGTGCTCAGTAACCCAATAGAATGCATGCCACAATGTATATGATAACTCTTATGATAACCCTTAGGCTCATTTAAGTTGATTGCTTCTTGTACTTGTGTAAGATGAACATACTTTTGAAACTTAAGGCCCTTTCTAACTAGCCATTTAAAACAAATAAGGCCTGCAATCCAGATCAAAGAATTTTGTTTGTGGGTCATGAACAGTACTTACTAAGGCAACTTGGACAGCACTCCCCTGGGTTGATCACAGGGTTCTTGCATCTTATGCTGGGGCACTGCACAGGCCGACATTGGATCTCGCCATGCTGCAATAAGACAAAACACAGTAAACAAATCAGCAGCATATGATTTCACTTCACTTCCTACCAGTAAAATGAATTTTATTTTGCTTCATTTCGTTCTTTCATATGGGTGTCAAAGCTGGTCTGTCACTCTATGAGAATATGAAATGAAGAGATTAAGAACAAAATGTTGAGTGTAATATCTGTGTATAAGAAAGAGAAAGTAACAGGAAAATGGAGATAATAGCATGACGAGTATCACAATCTGTTGTGTCTAATAATGAGACACATAACAGATATTCAGCAACTAAAAACTCTTGTTTTTTGGTGATCCACACATACTCCGAAATCTTATATACATACACAGGGAAAAAGCAAGCATTTGTCTGAACATCTAATGTCTACTGCTGGCATTAGAATTACTGATTTATTAAGAATGTTGAAACTGTTGGAAAATGTAACAAACATGAAAGGGTTAAAAAATATGTACGATATTTCAGTTGGAAACATCAAGGAAAGACTTAGCCATGGAAGGGAGGATAATATTGAAATGGCTCTCACAGAAATAAACAAAGGTGTGGACCTGCAACAAATACTTCAGGATAGACTCCAATAATTGGATTTTGTGGGGAGTGTTATGAATCTTCAGCTTAAAAACTGTAGGAAATACTTAGGCCAGTGAGTTTTTGCATAAATTCATGTACCATGGTGTTCAAAGAATGAAAGGAGTTCATCTAGACGATTAAATGCTGTACAGGGAATACTAAACCACCCCTCAAATGCTTGCATAAACAATTTACACTATGCATTATTATGCAAATTTCAAACAACTATAACACTTGCAATGCTGCATTTTTGGTTGGGGAGGATTTCAAAGTTTGGAAAATATAGCATACAAAACCAACTGTGTACAGCACTTTCGAAACATCCATCCAGATAACTTCTGCAGATATTAATGTAACACCTTACCACACAGGCACAGATATCACATCCTCGTTGCCAAGTTGCACCATCTGGATGGACTGAACCATTCACTCGACATGACTTCTGACAGTCACACTCTTCCACACGACCTATCCTTCCCTCTGCTGCAACCAGCTGTAGATAAAACATCAATGGATAAGATCAGATGAGATTAAACCAGACTAGATGTCTGACTATACTTTATAATGTCTGGAAAAGACTTCTTGATCAACAAAAAATGAAATGTTTTATTATTAAAAGAAATATAAAATATTAACGTGAAAAAGTGGATGTGAGTTTCTTTTCATCAAAAAAATAACTAAATCAGACATCAGAAAACCAGGAAGTGAAAATATGAAAATAAAAATGACTCCAGTGGAAGTAACAGCCCTAAAAGACTGCAGTCCCTTCTCCATGCTATAGGGCTACAGCAGTAAAAAGACAGAAACTGTACCAACCCTCTCTGACAGTTCATGCAAGTGCTTTGTAAGTTGCTCCACAGTATTCTGCAACAGCGAAAACTGCCCACAAGTGGGGCAAGTTGAGCTTAGATGTGGGCATTGTGTCAGGTACCCATGAGGACCAGAGATGAGGTGAACTTCCTGCAATGCACCCTGCACAAATAAAAACATCGAGTGTAATTAGTTTCTGTTTGAAAGTATTAGTAATTTATGCAACATTCACAGCACACATATCATCTAAGATTATTACTTCAGATTTGAGGTTTCCATTGCAGTGATTTTTACAGTTACTGTCTTATGAAATATAATGCCATTCAGTCTGGTATAAGCGCACCAGTGTTTCAGAAGAACCCACTCCCTGCATCTTCAAGACAGAATATTTGGCAGTGTGGGTCTACAGTAAAAGCTATCAGGTAAATTTAATTTTTGTTTTTTCTGGGACAATACATCTACACGACATGAATTTGGAACTCAGTATGCTGCACACTTGAAAGTTGTTCGCTGTACAGAAATTTGGTATGTGCCACACAATATTGTCTTTATTAAGATATATGACTTTTACTTCAGGCGTTTTTTATAAGGCAGATATGAAATACAATACATGGGAGAAGAGTTAAAAAATTACATTAAGGTGTTAATAAATTCCTTCTACTACTGGTATTATGAATGCTCCACTACAGACTGGAGATGTCCATGCCTCCATCTTTTGGTGCAGGCCTTGTATTTCATATACAAGACCATACTTTACACTACAAATTGTAGAATTTAATATTGGTTCACAGCAGACCACTGTGACACAGGTTACTTTTCATGAAGCTTACATCTTAGATCATCAGCTTTCTCACAAGCTATGCGTCAAAATACAAAAATTCATATATGACTAAAAATATGGATCTCATAATGTGTAACTTTATATATTTTAAGTATCCTCAACATGTAAAGATAATTTTTCAAGGGACTTTCTGCGGTGATATTTAGCTTTGTGACAGTTGATACATATATATCTGCAATAAAGGAACAAAGAATGAATGCTGCTTCTTCAGTTACGCTTTGTTACTTACAACAGAAAAATAGATCCTTTGAGGCAAGTGAATCGATAACATTCCAAGACCAAGGCCAAGTATTCTGAACAAAAGTTTTATTTATACCTAAACTCTATATTGAAAGTCACATACTGCTATTGAGTAGCAACAGTCAATCAGCCATTCTGTGTTTTTTGAAGCATGGCTGCTGCCACCAGCTAACTACAGTTTTGTAGTGGTGTGATATAAAGGAGATGATGGAGTGTCTGAAGCACAGTTCAGCAGGCAGTAACGGTTGAGTATGAAGCAGTTACTTACAAATAACTTTAAGTAAAAAAATCGTACACCAGAAAGAATGTCACCAGGTGCATATGACAACTAAGTCTTAAACTGAGTAAAAAAGACTCACAAATATCCTAGGTGACAGAAGAGTTAAAATTGTATAAAATTACAAGAAACACTTTGACACATATTCAAATTCTGTTTCCTTTGGTTGTTGCACAGTAATATTATCAACAGTCAAAGTGTGGATTATACGCCCCTCACAATTACAGGGACCAGGCTACCGACTGAACTGATGAGGTCGATTCCCAGCAGATGGCAAGAGATTTGTCTCTTGCTTAAAGCATCCATACTGGATCTGAGGGTCATGTAGCCACCTGCTCAGAGGATACCTGGGCCTCTTTGCCTAGGCGTAAAGCGGGAGTGATGCTAGCAACTCACTAACGCCTAGAGCCAAGTCCTGTCATCATGGCGTGGTGCTTAATTAAACATGGGGACAACTTTGGCTTTACCTCACGCTTGAAAAAACAGGCTCTCTCTCACACACATGCACATGCACACACACACGCGCGCGCGCGCGCGCGCGCGCACACACACACACAGACACACACACACACACACACACACAGACACACACACAGACACACACACAGACACACACACACACACAGACACACAGACACACACACAGACACACACACAGACACACACACACACACACACACACACACACACACACACACAGACACACACACACACACACACACACTTCTAGCCTAATGAGATTTCTTGATTAGGGCTTTCATGTCATGGAACTGAGTCTACGAACTTCTATCAAATCCACTCAGCAGTTTCCGGGATGGGAGTTTCGGACAGACAGTTGCAACTTCCACATTGTGTGCTTTTTAAGTTATTTACTTCGTTAATTTGTAATCAATATTTTCGTTTAATGTACCAGCTAAATGCACTTACAACATATGACATTACAGCCGCTTTACTCAGACATATTTCTGCATGACAATGCCATCTTCATGGTCTACATATCAAGCTTAAAACAACTTATAGTAAAACGCTACGCACAATTTCCATTGCTGCCTATGATATAAATTTACCATAAAAGCACTGTTGTGCAACACTAAATATCTTCATATAGTTGACAGTGACATGCAACTCAATAACAACAACAACACACACGGAATGCATTGTTGTGTTTCCACTGCAAAATGGTTACGCGAACGTGCCACAATGTCATGTTACAGTACACTGCCTATCTTGTTGAAAGAAATCATATTCCAACTAATTTGCACTCTTAACACACGTTACATATAAACGCTGCATTGAGACAAAAGTACGTTCATTTGCTCATGGCCTTCTTTAGGCGTAGAATCTGTCTAAACAGATCGTAATGACAGGTAAGTCGTTGCGCGGCTTCTCAGTTTTTGTGTTGCCGTTAAACACTTTACGAGATCAGACGGAATTAATGAATTATGAAGCAATAAGTATTAAATATTATGAGTGTTTGTTTCGTTCTTGCCTTAGTTATCCAGCATGCAAAGTGCGTGTGCCATATCATATCTCCATTTCTGGCCCGTGTGGCTCTACAATATTTTTCCACGTAAGCCATAAACGACACGATATTCGGAAAAAGTTATTGAACATGCAGTGTGTTTTTTGATGTTCTCTACAACCTTTGTCTGAAACAATTCATATTCTAAGAAGAATTCAGCGCGATATTATAATAAAGGTACGCAGGTCTTCACGTGAAGTACCCGTTATTCATGTCATATTTCAATGAAACTTGAATTTTTTCGATAGAGTTTCGAAAAAGGCCTAAATACCAAATTTTGTTAACATCCGTCCACTGGCAGCCGAGTTTTTCCACGCGGGCGGGCGGCCGGGCGGACGGACGGACAGGCAGCCAGCCAGCCAGGCAGACAGACATGACGACGCTAAGTCGCGTTTTGCAATTTTGCGAAACGCGTCTCAAAATCGAATGTGTTACACTTTTAACGCCCTATTTTTTTCATGATCAAAGATCTGCCTTTCGTGTAGTCACATTTGTAACACTCTATTCTGTTCACGATCAAAGCTTTACCTTTCGTGAAAACAACAGAAACTCCATTTACCACTGATCTACGCAGACAGAAAGCCTTGCCACGAACACGCTGCGATGACCTTTGCTTTTCTGTGGTGTTATTTCCTCGAAACGAATCATTAATCGTGCGTACGTCAGAAATCGACTAGGAACAACAATTTCAACGTCCATTTTGAGCACCATTGCCGTTAAAAAAAAAAAAATAAAACAACGAACGATCATAAGCGAGCCTAATATCTTTACTTGCAACATCTGACCGCGGTCTATTGATGCAGTATTTGTGACATTTCCAACGATAATTTTTACGTCCATAATGATCGAAATAACAATAATAAAAAGAACGGACGCGGCAAAGTGGTCGCCTATAGCAACATGATAACAGACGCCCACTTAAAAACTCCATGTTCCTTCTCTCTCGCCGCGCGTGTACGCGTAGGAAGCGCTGAAGAAATTTGAGTCAGGGGATTGAGATATATCACATTAGGTTTCATCAAAAGACGGGAGATACCAGCTACACTGGATTGACAATCGGCCACACTAGCACACACGTTCAGACATTTTAACTTCAGCAACCCAACTTATTGTGTTCCTCCGAGGGCATTTATTTATACAAAGTTCAAGAACTGGCAATTTTTTTTGGAATTTCACAATAAGATTACCGACTCAGGCAAATCTGCTTCAGTATGGCAGTCTATGGAGATCTTCGCTCTTCTGGGACGTTACGCAACGTACATTTGTAGTTAGTTACCGACGTTTCGGAACGATCTATTGGATTCATCTTCAAGGGTCAAACAGTCTATTCGCTACCCTTGTACTTCTCAAATTTCCTTCACTTGCCTTCCCTTGCCCCCCCCCCGACTGAACGTAGTCTTCTTTCCAAATATTACACCAAGCAGGTTAGTTAAGCGGTAATGCTCGCTGTCAGACTGTTATTTGGAAAATTCTTCGTTTGTAGACTCACCTTGAAGTAGGAGTGCCCCCTGCTACGCTGGCCGACCCAGAGGCCCAGCTGCGGCACTGTGAAATTTCGGTCCAGAGGCCGGATGATCCTCCTGTACAGAGGGTGACAGTCCACTAAAAGCTCCACCTGAGAACCACTCACGGATACCGCAACTTTGTGCCATGCGCTGTCGGCCAGGCGGAATGGGAACGTCTCCATCTTTGCAGTCATTTCGTGCTGTACCTTATAATGGAACCGGATCTCATCCTTGCGGCCGCTGGACTGCAGTTCCAGGTATCTGTCAGAGAAAAAGCGTGCTCCTTAAGCCTTTTTTTCATGAGCAATTCGCAAGTTATTTATGTTTAATTTATTAAATAACGTTTTCCCTTGATTTTGTACTTACATGACTCCGTAAACCTAAATTCACAGCGATTTCTTAGACTTAGTGAGGGCATCTTTCTAAAATTAGAACGGCATTTGCCACAGACGAAAAAGACGGTGTAATGTATTGAATGAGTCCAGACAAATACGGGAAACCCCGTCAGGTGAACTAAAAATATGATTAATCGATATTGTGAACACAGGTGCTGGCCTATCACGTAGGATGATAAATGGAAGTGATTCAGCTGCCCCACTACTGCATATAAATATTGTAACAATGTTTCGGGATTTCATGTCAAGAATGCAAATGTATTCCCACCCAGAAAACATACGAAATCTTATATCTTTTCATATGAGAAACAGCTTAGTGTGACAGGTGACCTGCATGACATACTATAGGAACAATATCTTATACGAAAACTCTCATCCACATGACGGCAGGCAAGATAGTGCTCGCCACTACTCAAATTTGCCGTTGAGTCGGTGTCCATGCGTTTTAGTTTAATGTATGTCAGTTAATATTAGGTTTATACTCAACATATTTGAAGAAGATGGTGAAAATGTTTCCTTCGGTTGTTAATTTAATCGAGTCGACAGGAAAAGACTAGTGAAATTGTTCAGATAAAATAACATCCTGTATTCAAATTTCGCAGACGTGATACGCATCAGCGACAAGGTTTCCTGTAGGCTACCTTCACTTCCCAACATATTCTGTCTCCACACTTAGGTGCGTTCACCACAAGATGTCTTAGAACGTCACTTTCCCAATAATCATCTGCCTACACTCACCTGTTAGTTCACCACAAGATATCTCGAACCATCAACTACAGAAATATTCTCTCTCTACACTCACCTGTTAGTTCACCAGAGCCTATCTTGAACTACAATTTTCCGAGATTCTCTCTCTTGCACTTACCTGACTGCACAACATATCTTGTACCGTATCTTTTCTACAGATCTTATACGTAACTGACCTTATGCACTGGTCACAAGGAATATTGTGACACCACTTCCTGAGACATTCTTCGTCTACAGCTAACCTGTTAGCGCCATGAGCAAAGGATACGATGGTGCCAACGTTGGATTCTTCCTGACGCAAGGACGCTGCCACAGTGAACTCTGAGTTGTTCCTCAACAATCCTACGGCTTTTTCATAAACCTTTGCGCTCAGTCGCAAGTCCCGCCGGTCGCCTGCAAGACATCAACTATGCGTCAGGTAAGTCAGACCTCGTGACGAGCAAGTAGGATGGGCGGTCAGAAACGAATTTCACAATGCACATGCATTTCTTGAAGTGATACAACGAACGTTCCACGTTAAAACACATTATTACTGTGCCACGTGCGGAAGGTCTTTATAAACTGTCCTGGTGTAGACTGTAACATTTACAATACCGCAGGACATCCAAAGAATAAAGCACGCTATGTCCTGTTATTTCAGCAGTCTGGATGACGTAGTTGGTATAGTGACTAGGGTACGGGCTGGACAAACAAGGAATCACGGTTCGATTCCTGGCAAAAGCAAGAGGTTTTTGTTGTTTCTAAAGTGTCCAGCCCAGTTACAGTGCCCATTTCTCATATTTAAGGGATACCGAGGTTTTTCCTCCGGAGGTGAAGTTGCGTAAAGCTGACAACTTATCGCCACTTAGTGCTGAGATGAAGAATGGGTGGCGCTAGACCTCTACTCCGCCAATATGCCTTCCAGCGTGCACAGTGACAACTCTTATATTTCACCTCTCAAAGTTAGCTTTAACGCTATATATAAACAGCGGAAGTAACATCGGGGAGGCTAAATAATCAAAACTGATAAATACAGGAATAACAGCGAAACGAATAATGCATGAACTGCCTACTCCAGTGCCGTATTAATACAAGTCTAATTGCGTATAAGGCGTCACCTCTTACAGATGGAATAATAATATGACCGTAAAACACATCTTTCGCACTGTAAATAAATATTCGTCGAATTGGGCAGAATATGCAGAAAAATCACATAAAGAGAAGGTATCCGAAAGGAGAGGGTCTATTTTCCCGGAAAGAAAAGGGATATTAGGAAGACCTAGGAGTAGACAGATAAGCCGTAGATCAATTTAATCCCTGATCCTTGGGAAGGGCTTCGAACATTCGGTGCTTTTGGAAGAACTCTCTACCGATATTCGTGTTTCCTGATGGTTGCGAAAAATGGACCGTTCGAAATACAGCAAGTGGAAAGAGTTATATGACTGTCTGGGAGGAGGCCCTCAAATTTTTCGCTCTTGTGATTATAAAGGCGGGGGTACATGATACACTCCCCTTACTCAGTAACTGCGATTTTTCCTTCTCATGCTGACTTCAAACCACACAGCCAAATTTAACATCTTTTCACATCAGCATTTTACTATAGGCTCACTAACCCTTTACAGCATACTCATTACCTGCTATTATGCACCACCTGCTTTAACACTGAAAACTCTGCTTTTGCCCAGAGCGCAGGAGTACGTATTGCTGGCTTCTCAGAATCAATAGCGATTATTTTCCTGAACTCCATTAATCGGGTGGATTTTGGAACGTTGACGTCGTGTTTTCTGTGAGGTAGGAACATGTGTTTTAGAACTATTTACACAAATTTCACAGCTCAAAATGTTCACTGCGCCTGCAACATGCGACGTAGAGTGTACGGTCTCACAGACACGGCAGAGAAGTTGCCGCATATGCTTGGCGAGCTCTTTTCGTCGCATTCAGATCAAAATAAAACATTCTACATAAAGAAACGTTCCAGAGGCCTAGACAATTTTATATTTTGTATTTCCGTGTAAGAAGGTGATCCGTCCCACACGAATAGCACTGCAAAGTATACCCCACCAAGCAGACTACTTATGATTTAAACTGCAAATCAGAAATCCTTACTAAGCAGGGCTACAGATGTTTAGTTTTCTGCTCGCTCGCCTCTACCTTAGCCCGTTCTCTGTTTCTCCCTTTTTCCAGTAGCCTTACTCTGTAACACTTTGATGGATTTATATTCTTTATCAGCGGTTGTATAAAGGCTCCTCTCAAATAAATTACAGAAAGAACTGAAAACTTTTTGGAAGTGTTTAAGGGACTTGTATTCCATTAAACACTTCCTTTTCAGTTTGAGCTCCGAAGGAATTCTTGTTCATGGATCTACACTTAACGAAAATACGCTCTGAAAATAGGAGTTAGCAAGGCAATAATAAAAATCTGTCAAGAGAAAGGTCTAGAACTTTTTGAAGATAGCATGACAACCGAATGCCGAACCTGATATATCAATACACGCTGCGGGCCGCCCCCCCCCGCAAAGAGAGAGGGAGGAGGTAAGAAAAACAGAAACAGTTTTAATCCGAACAGTAAGTTGCCAAGAATTTATTATTTATTTTTAGAGGCCTTCGCAAATTTGCGAAAAGCGACTATGAGCTTCGTCGTGCCTGTCTATCTATCTGTCTGTGTCTGTCTGTCCGCATGGAATAATTTGGCTCCAACGTACCGGATTTTCATGAAGTTTGATATTTGAGTATTTTTCGAAACTCTGTTGAGAAAATTCAAGTTGCATTAAAATAGGACAAGAATAACGAGTACTTTACATGAAGGCCTATGTGCATTTACGATAACATCTCGCTCAATGCTTAGAATGAGAAATGGTTCAGACAAAGTTTGTAGAGAAAATCGGAACATACACTTTATGTTCAACGATTTTTTTCCAAAAATCGTGACGTTTATGAGATAATGCGGAAAAATATGGTGCAGCCAGACAGGCCACAGATGACAATATAATGGGCGCATGCGCATTGCATGCTGGATAACTAAAGCTAGACACACACAGTATGTAATACTTATTGCTTTTCCACGGCAACAATGGTTAAGCGAACGCGCCTCAATGTTATGTTTGTACGTACACAGCCTGCATTGTGATGATCTAAACTTTCTTCTGGGCTAATTCTTTGTACAGGCCTCTGGAATAATTGCAGCTTTATTCTCCATTTGAAACATAAATCCCTGCCTAGGTTATGCATTTTAGGTAAAGATAAGTGAAAAGGAAATTCAAAACAGCTGCAGTTGCTCTCATATAGTCCGTATATCATCATCGGAACTGCCGAAATTTACTCTGGGAACACACCGGCTTTCGTGAAATTCATGCAACTATTCTCTCCCCATAAACCGCCTCCTTTACTTGCGATATAAAACATCGGAACCAGGCTACGTAGTTGTTGTGGTGTATTTATCATTGGTTTTATGGGACTCGTCCGGTCGTCCAAACCACAGGCACGGACCACAAAGAAGCAAAAGGAAACCAAAATATCTTCCCATTTTCTGGGAATATGGGCGGCGCCGTTTATCAGTTGTACCTGCAGTTTGAGTGCTGTTTGATCAATATAGCATCTCACGCTCTCCACACATGTACATAGCGTAAAATGTAAATATTACACATAACACACAGTCAAGCAAGTAAATTTCTTTTCAAGTAGAAAGGACCTAAGTTCGGCCGTTCCTCGGACACTTCAGGTCAGTTTGTTAAAGGATTTAACGTTTTAACGTGACAGTTTCGGACTTCAGATCATCCAGCTTCAGTGTAGACTCTTCTAACTGTCCTCATTCTCTCAGCTATAAGGAAGAAAACTTTTGTGTATGTGAGGCATACAAAATTCCAGCTTTAGATTAGATTCGCAGCCACCGATCACGTCCACGATCGTTAGTACTCTGGAGCACAGGTTGGGTGCTCCATGAAGGGATAGGGATTCGCAACTGCGCGAGGTCAAAAACTGCCGAAGTCCACAAACACACGTGGAGGCAAATGCTACAAGAACAAGAACAGAAAATTTAGGTATGAAACTTGTTGCGTCCTTGTTGGAAGAAGAGACAGAAACGAGATTATATATCGTCTTGGCATGAAGTAGCGGGCTTACGCAGACCAAAACAAGACGCGAACAGTAAACATATAGGAGTTCCAAAAGATAAAGTAACAAACACTCTGAAGACGAAACTTTACCTTCGTTCGAAGTGCAGATGGTGCATGAAGAATCCCCACGCAGTCATTATATTTAAGCATTTGTTCCACCCTGGCGCCAGGGCTTGTATCTCGGCATAGAAAAGATCTTTGTCAAGTGTCTGTAGCAGGTGGTGACAACTTGCTTCACGTCGGTGTCTGTTGCAAATCTCTTGCCAGTCAGGTGTTTCTTAAGAGATCCAAAGAAATGCAATTGGACTGTATGGATGGTGGTCCATAAACTCCCAGGCTTAGCACCATAACCTGATACATGTCTGGGAAGCAGTATGGCGCCTGGCATTATTATGCAAAGTGGTGACACTTTGGCGCAGCAACCCAGGCCTTTTGCAAAGAATGGTCTGGCGTAACCTCTTAAGTTTACCACAATAACACTCAGCAATTTACAGTGTCACCATGGTTACGGAATATAAAAAAAACGCACACATGTATGATCCCAAATGACAGTTGCTCAGCTATTCCTTCCTGATGGGGTTGTTTGAGTGCATTTTCTGGGAGAAATGATGGGTGTTTCCACGTCATGGAATTTTTTTCGAGAGTTTCGAAAGTGGTGCGATCAATCCATGTTTCATCCCCTACAGCATGGCACTGAAGAAACTATTGTCCATGGTCAGCGTCATGTGTCACATGTATAATAGGGAGTCCCCTACGACGAGCGTTGTGGTAGTGTGTGAGGATTACTGGCACCACGTATGCAAACACATTTCTGCTGAACAATACTATGCACATTAACCAGCGAAATGCCTCGCTCTCGGGCAACGTCAGTCAGCTTAATACCTCTGTCTTCCATGATATGGGAATCTGCACAACACCCTCTGTCATTCGTAGTGGACGCGCTTGGGCGTCCGTGTCCTGCTTGTCGTCAAAAATTCTGCACTTCCGTTGTCTTAAGCATTATACCATATCCACATCTGTTCCCGTAACACTGCATGTGATCTGCACATCTTCACCAGCTGGGGATGCTTCTCCACCGGTGTGACATCCTTCTTCTTCTTTTTCTTCTGACATTACAGTCCTTGGTGGACCTTAGCGTCTTTCAAAATTGTTCTCCACTGCTCTCGGTCCTGTGTCTTGCGCCTCCAACTCTTTACGCCCATCTTCTTTAGGTCTGTTTGAACTGACTCCAGCCACCTTGCCCTGGGTTTTCCGACATGTCGAGTGCCCTCTGGTTTGTATAATGTTAACTTTCTGCAGCTCTTGCATTCTGAAGAGGTGTCCCAGCCACCTCAGTCTTCCTATTTTGATCGCTCTGACTGTCCGGTTCATTGTAGAGCTTGTAAAGATAATCATTGTATCTTATTCTCCAGATACCACCCTCATTAATTGGGCCATAGATGCTTCTTAAAATTCTTCTTTCTTCTTTCGAAGATTTGGAGAAGATTTTCATCCTGGTGTGATATCCTTCATACATAAATATCGGCTGACAAAGCGCAATTAATTATTGGCCATTTTTCAAGTAAGCCTACTATGTTTAAACTGAGTGTACTGCGATACGACACGCTTACGGTCTCCTCTCTTTGTTTCAGGATGACACAGACGAGGCATTGTAATTACATTTGTGCAGCACCTACAGGGTATTGTAAACAACTAAACAGCAAATAGAGTTTCAAATTTCTGTAATACCATTCACGTTCATTATTTGCAGATGCAAATTTACTCGTACACGCAAAGCCAATCCATCTCGCACTGTCCTATCATATTGCCAAACTCCACGGCATAAAGTGCTTCTTTAGAAGCTAGCAGTTCCTCAGCCAGTCAAGAAATTCCCCGCATTTTATGGAACCCAAAGTTCATTACCGCATTCACAAGAACCCAATACCTGTCCCTATCCTGAGCCAGATCAATCCAGTTTACACCCCATCCCACTCCTTAAAGATGCATTTTAACACTATCTCCCATATACGCCTAGGTATTGACAGTGGTCTCGCTCCGTCAGGTTTCCCCACCAAGACCCCGTATGAACCTCTCCTATCTTCCATACGTTCTACATGCCCCGCCCATATCGTTCTTCTCGATTTGATCAAGTGAACAAGGTTTGGTGATGAGTACAGATCATAAACCTCCTCATTATGTAGTCTTCTCCGCTCTCTTGCTACCGCGTCCATAATTATTAATGAAAGTTATGACCCATTTTATGGCACTTTATCGATGTTTCCCTTGGGTAGTTTAAAGACAAATGACCGAAGCCTTCAAGCAGGACCGTCTGTCTTATGTGAGGATCGAACCGGAGTCTTATACATCAGTACAGACTCCGGACGAAAGCACAGACAATATGGCAACGTTATGCTCATACAGAAATTTGCTGAAAATTTGAGGTTCATTGTATAAAACAGTAAGAAATAGCCTAAAGTTTAAATAAATTGAGCCCACAAGAACAACAGTTTCTCTCCGCAGCGTGTTGTTGTATTATACGCACTGGGTTGAGGGTATTGTTTGATTTGTTGCCATAGCAATCCGTAGGCCGTACCGGCGTGGCGCTGTGTGGCAGAGGGTAAATTATCTCCATTCAACTTTCTTTTATTCGCCGAAAAGTTCCACCCTTGTTTGGTTAGGTTTATGCAAGGTGTACAGTAAACAAGATATTGTCAGACAGTGTTTGGAATACAAAAACTTTAACACGGAAAGCAGCTCAGGTGAAAAGATAATCTATGTCGAGTTTATGGTCTTGTTCTGATGTTACACCGAAGCAGGAACGAAGTGCAGAAATCATAAAGTAACAGGCAATAATTCTGTATGCAACACTTTGTGGTCATCATCATCATCATCATCATCATCATCATCATCATCATCATCAGCGCTACAATTCAAAAACAGTCTGGGCCTCCTTTTCTGTTTTTCGTAGGCTTCACGATCACACTGATTTAGACCCAACACAGTCGGTAGGACTCCTCTGGACGAGTGATTAGCCCGACGCAGAGACCTCTACCCGACAACACACAACACTCACAATAGACAGACATCCATGCCCCCGGCGGGATTCAAACCCACAATCCCAGCAAACGAGCGGCCGCAGACCCACGCCTTAGACCACAAGGTCACTGGGATCGGCAACACCTTGTGACAGGCCTAATTATTTTCTTAATTTCTATTTATACACTGCAGTTACTAATCGACTAGAAGAAATAAGAGAGGGAGTCAAATACGTAGAAACTACACTTCTACAGCCTACACTGTTTCCGAAATAATCACGAAATTTCATCCCTCGAGGCCCATATATTACAGAAGACTCTTACTTTCACAAATTAAGTACTGGATAATATATTTAAAATTACGAGCCCTTCGAAGAACAATTAATCTCTGAGGCAAAGGACTTACTGCATTTAGGTGCAGGCTCCCAATAACAATTTTATGTACCAACTATAACCTGCAGTGTACAATGTGAGACCCCCACTGGTTTGTACGCACTGCTGCCAGTCCAGCAAATGCTGAGAACACTTGTTTTAAGCAGGTCCTTAAATTCCACAAGCCTTGACGTCACCACGGCGGTGCAAATTCAGGCTCACGTTTTCTTGCCTATGACACCTTGTCTTTACGTGTCTGGTTATTAGCGACTTAGAGACACTTGCTGCTTCCAGCTTCATGGCAGACGTCAACCAAATATGGATGCTGGTACGTCACAAAAGGTTGGCCTGTGGTAGCGGTCAGTATAGGATAGGTCCTTGACAACCCCCCATTTAAAGAGTTTCTACTTCGTTAAAAAAAAAATTAGTACTCACCCTGCAGATTGTAGGCAGGTTTCAGATGCTGGGGGCCCGGTGTCTCTGTAACCCCCTGGTGGCTGGTATTGTGAAGGTGTAATGACTCCAGAAGATCAATACTGTCAATATTGAGCTCCTGGCCGGCGGCTGCAATCACAAATTAAGACCATTAGGAAAAATGTAAGTGTGCCTATGTATTATATTGAGTTGGAGCACAAACGCGTCTATCTGCATTTGGGAAATCACTTCCGAAGTGTCCGTTGCGTCACAGTCCGAGAATGGTCGCAGTCCAGTCCTGTAACCGTGAATGAATACCGCCTCACGACGGTAGTTCAGACGTAAAAGAAAACAGATTTTTAGCAGCATGACGCTGTTGACGCCCGGTAGGAGAGCGTGGGTGCACATGTGGAAATCATAACGTGACCAAACAGATTATTTGAAAAAATAACGCGGCACATACCGTTTTACGCCAAAAAAAAACAATGTTTTGTTTAAAACTCAACACGCGGTTACCAATATTTTATCCGTTAAATAACAAAACTAAAATGTATTACTGTTATAGAATTAGAAACCTTTATTCACGGTTATTTCTCTGTTGCTGTTTGCTGAACGTTAGCATTCGAGGATAGTAACCTCTGTGTGTCTTTATGGTACGAAACGGGGGGGGGGGGGATAAGTCTTCAAATAAAAATATTATTTCATTCTGTGCCGGGACCCTTTCTGTAACTACAATAAGATCAGACTGAGGGCCGCATAAAATTAAATGGCGAGCCTGATGTGCCCAGCGGGCCGCGTGTTGGAGACCGGCTGTTCAGAGTAACACGTTCTTTGTGGAATCAAGCTTAAGTCGGCAAAAGCACTTCTTCTTTTACCTTCTACACACTGCCGACATAGTACGACTCCAACGCTGTAATTCGTTTAATCCTGTTATATCAACAACAGCAGTGTTTACCTTCACTGTGCAAAGATTCAGCGGAGTCGAGCGCCCGCATAATGTTGTTCCTAAGAAAGGAAAGGTAAGAATAAAGTAGAAATCTTGTAACAGAACCTCCCAATTACAGTTCTCACACACGTCCAAGATGCAATGTAACGATCGCTACGTTTCCAGGAGAATAACACTTCTGCATTCATGCAAATGCGGAATATCTCTAAAAATATTAAGATGGTGCCGTACAAATGCGCTTTACACTTAATAGTTTCAATCCCCTGCTTTTGCGGTGGCGGCTTATGCATATCAGGATGAATACTCTACTTACAGCAAAACCTTCGAGGAGGTTAATTTCAGGGAATCATCATTAAAAAGACCAATACCTCATTATTAAAGCAAAGGGGGTACAGGGATCAAGGATGTTCATGTTTCTCAGAAAAGAAAACATTTACTGATTATCACAATATCATAGGTCACTTGACAATTAAAATGCGTTAAGAGGCAAGTGAGCTATGGTCTCTCCTAGCGGAAGTTTCCAGGACTGGAGCACTAAGATCGGCCTTAAAAGACGGAGAGTGTGCCGCCGCATCTGTACGTACACGTACGGCCAGGTGTCCTCCTTTGATGTCATAACCGTGTAGGCCCGTTATGCAGAGGGTAACACTTACGAAGTCCTTCTTCAGAGACCGTGCGTTAAATCCAGGAAGGGGACAAGCTAGCGTTCGCAGCATAGCGACTAGACGACGGGCGGACGGATCTGAGCTCGAATGCCGGTTTGAGGAAATTTTCTAATCAAATAGGTCCAGACCAGCGCTGAGTCCTACCCAGCTTCCATTCTAATGGGTATCGCGGTTTTTCCCCCCGGGGTAAAGTGTCCGGAGCGTGAAGTTGATCATTCACTTCAATCTAGCGCCGACAGTGGAGCTATGCCTCTACTCCCCCGCTGGGCAAATTTAACTTTTTGCCTACAGATCAGGGCGTTGATGCTCTGTTGCACGCCCTACAAGGCCTGAGTTCGGACATTCCTTGAAACAGAAACATGGCGGGTTTCCCAGCAGGAGACAGAAGCGTAATAGAACAGGCTTGGTGCGATTAACAAGTGAGGAAGTTCCTAGACCGAGGGCTCTCACCTTCCACGCAACACATCAGTGATTCAAAATATACTTTGTAAGGCAATTAAATTACGTTAATTTGTTTCTGTCTTTGTTTGTTTAGTATAGTTCGTGGAATACGCAAGGCACAAAGTGTATGTTTACGTACGAACAGTCGCTTCACGCTGAATGACAGAGGACATGGTGCACAGCTGAAGAGATCATGGGGTTGCAGTCTCTAGTTATATCGGACCCAGCCACATCGCGTTCTGACATTACGCTATTTTCTTCCGGTATCACAGATTACACCGGTGGGTCTTACGTACAAAATTACAGTGCCCGTTTCTAAAGACTGGACAATGTTCTCTGGCCACATAAAGTGAAACCTGTAAATTCCTACATGCAAAGAACTTAAGAAAAAATCATTGATTTTAAATTTGAAGAGAAGTGTGACATGTAAGTGCCTAAATTTATAGCGCCTTACTAAGTGGAAGTACGCTCAATGGAAGTTCTTCCACAGTTAACCAAAGATCAGCAAACATTATTACCAAAAACGTGGTAACCCATGGAGGCACGGACACGTATGTATTCAAAGGTGAAATGTTGCAGTCGTGCGGCATGCACCTGGAACACCCACGTCAGAAGTCAATAAATGTGCAGAAGATATGAAGACAACTCGTCTCAAGATGGAAAGAAGGAAAACGAACCGAATCTTATTCACGACAGTAGCTGGTGGCAGTATGGGGAAGTACTGATGGCGGCATTAGAGCTTTCCTGGATTATACACTGTGATATGCCCGGCTTATAATCAGTTTTGAGACAGTGGGTTGTTTCTAAGCAAAACACGACTAATTGGGGCTGGAAATCAGTCCATCCTATGTCTTCCACCTTCTCATGACTGTAACACACAATGTGGACAGGCAATCGTGCACCGAGAAAGGAACGAACCCGCAACTCCAATCCGTGCCTCCAAAGTGACAGTTCCTAAAATCCTTACCGCTGATGTACCGGACATATTATTTTCATGTTGCGCAGGCCGATGGCAGTAATCACCCGCTGCCACTCCCTTGCAGGCTGTGCAAAATCTCTTCTGACAACACCTTTCTACTTCGTTTCTGTCCGTATCTGGTCCGGTTTTCATAAGATGATTTTATGGTGTAACTGGTGTAACGGTTTCAAAATTGTCTAATTCAGTGTTTCCCAAACTTTTCTGCTCGCGGACCGCTTTTGGTTTCGAAAAATACCCGCGGACCTCACATCCTTACTCACATAAACATACAGCGTCCGGATGATAGGTATCCAAAATTTAAAAAATATATATCTCAGAACCGATTTCAGATAGCTAAGAATGCATACCAGTAGCTTAAGTAACAATGCATTGCATGATTTTACGTTAATTGAAATTACTGTCACTCGCTTCGTGGGTACAGGAGTTTCTTAATTGGATATTCTACCGGTCGTACTAAATAAACATACCGCCAATTAAAGAAGTACCGCGATTATTTTTAACAAACATTATTCCTTTAATTTTAAAAATATGTAAACTTCAAAGTAGCCATTGCAGAAATGTATCCACGGATCCCCTGAGAAGCGGTCGCGGATCCCTTGGGATCCGCGGAGCACACTTTGCGAACCACTGGTCTAATTCTTGAATCATTACAATGCGACACCGCGGTGGTAAATGCATCTGACAGAAAATTCAGATTTGAGGTTCTCACGGTGGTAGATATTATTACTGCTTTCATCTTCACTCTGCCACCCTGAAGAAGGAGGCCATCATGTTATTCAGAAATGATGAAACCACCCTACTAAATTATGCATAGCCACTTCCCAGAAACCAGCAAGACTAGTAGAAATTTGCCTAATAACTATACGCATTCACAATATTGCCATAACAAACAGGCAGTTTAATTTTGTCTGTACGCTTCGTGCAAAGTAAGCATCAGGCGGCAGTGGCCACTTTCGTTGGTTTAGTTCTGAGGTTACGTTAAAAGTAGAAGTGTCCAGCACTCTGCCCAACCCAAATCTGAAGGCTGTCCATCAAGCTACATTCCAATACATTCTCGACTGCACTTGGTACCTGGAGAACGTTTCCCTTATCCAAAAAGTATTCCAGAACTCTACACACAAACTCCGGTAACGCAGGTAATAACAGCTTCAGAGAAATAAGCAGCGTATTCAGTTGATCCAAACTTTTCACGCTTCACAGCGACTGGATGGACGCAGAAAGAAAGCCGGCAAATTGAATTCAGATAATTGGAGTTGCCCCAGTGAATGGAAGGGTGGGTTAATGCCCTGCCCGTGGAGTATTGAAGCAGTCGATAATGACGAAGTTACGAGAAACTGCGCAAAGCACGGGAAAAAATGAGGATAAAAGGCTATAATTCCTCCCGCTGGAGTAATAAAATGGAGCTTGCCTCTCGGCCGGAAATAGAGGAAAAGATTAAGTAAGGGGCGCCGCCCTGTCCACTGAGGGTTCGTCTTGAGACAATCTTTCAATCAGTGAAAGGTAACACACGTGTCCTTTCAGCTGTTCCTGTTACAAGTGTCAGTAAAACACTGGCTTCTGTGCCTCAACACAGGGAAACTGTAGGTAATTTTGCCAATACTCAGCCAGGACGCTGCACACGCTGAACAGTGGTCCAGCACTGGATCGCCCTCCACATATTGAGGTTTTAAGAATATTCCCTCCACTCACTTGAGGATTACCAACAAAATCACAACAAATTGGTATATAACAGCGGTCTTTGAAGTTCCTCGTATTTACTTAAAAGTGATATTAATATCTAGGCTGTACTTCTGTGCAGCCATTTTAGCTAACGTAAAGCGACCATGCAAAAAGAAGAAATCGTCTGAAATGCTGCGTAAAGGTAAGGAAGCAAATCACGCCACGTCATTTAAACAAACTTCTAAATCGATTTTTATATCTGACATTTTATTATAGTTTTTGGTTTTTATGGCACAGTAATGAACCTTAGGGTTCCACAAAATGCGGAGAGTTTCTTAATTAGCCGAGTAACTATTAGCTTCTCAAGAATGATTCTGGTCCATGGAGTTTGTTATTGCTTGTCAAGCGGATAGCTAACGTGACAGACACTCCAGCGACAATCCCTTTAACGTCTAAATGTGGCTCCTTAAGGGGTTAAAGTTGGAAACGCAATATATTATTATTATTATTATTATTATTAATCACCTTTATGCAGGGTATTTACAATTATATAGCTGAAACAAATCATGCTTCTAGTGTACATAGTGTTACAGCACTTCTGTAGTTACAATTCGTGGCACATGTAATGCTATTCCCCATTCATGGAGCATGTAATGTTACTTCCTATTTATTATTATTATTATTATTATTATTATTATTATTATGTAATTCAAAATTGTATTCCTAATTTTGAAGTAAGATGGGACTTCCAGTGAACTTAGATATAGCCTAGCTGATATGATACGAGTATCAAAATTCTAATGGGGTAAGGAACATGAAATCATCACCAGTGTTTTATAGACAAGGATGACGATGATAACGATAACAAAGTGAACATTTGAACCCTTATTGTGCCGAGTCCTTTTTGTTAATTTAGAATAATAAGTTTCACGAAAAGTACATGAACGTTCGTAATCCAAAATAATTAACATTATATGACCTTACTGAACCTGACACAATGTAACCTTAAATGTCACAGACAGCAGGCCACAGGTACACCTTTTGCACAGAAATTGTTGATAATGAAAATCGTACCGATTATTTTGCCCTGTAACCGGGCCACCATAAAAACTCCAAATCATGACGCCGAATCAGAGATAAGGAAAATACAATATTCATTTCACGAGTTTTGTTCGTCTGTTCATATAATCTATTGTTAAATACATCACGCAGAATCGGGTTAAAACTAACACACTGTCAAACATTCAACGAAATTAAAACTACAGACACAGGCCTGAATAAATGTGGTTATGCACACGGGTCTACGTTCAACACAGACGTAACGCTGCATCAACTCTCTTAAGTAGTCTCTTTGAAGACTTTGAAATAACGTGTCTTCAGGGCACTACTTACATATAAATTATAAATGAATCATCGAAAATATCCTCCTATGACAGTCACTTCGAACTGCTGAAATATAACTTAACTGCGACAAAAATAAGCAGATACAAATACAGGACTAGTTTTGTAATGCCAATGCTTAAATGCAGTGTAACAGATCCAGTTGAAAAACAGAAGTTAAATGACCTAACAATCAGTCACATAGATAATCGAAAGATGGAAACCGAATCTATCACAATCCTACAAGTTAATATTTCAGACCATGATATAACATGTTATCGGCAGGTAACATAGATTTATCATGTAATATGAGCTGGGAATTTTATAACGAAATCTAGGCAGGTGGCATATTTCGAAATTCCGCCTTTCGCTCGGAGGCTTGTTAACAAAGTGGGGCCAGTTTTGGGCTCGTTTGCTACCAGAAGTTGCAAAGATGTGCCTAATGCGTTCATCAGATCTGGTTATTCCTGCATGTAACACAATGTGATAACTGCTGAGTGGATTTTTATGAACACTGATATTGGGGAGGCTCACTACAATTTGTAGATATAGCAACATTTTGGTTAAGTCGTACGAAAATAAAGGACACAATGCATGAAGCCCAACATGACTTTATAGGAGCATGTGGAGGGTAACTCGCCACATATATATAGCAGTAAGAAATATTTTGAATCACATTTGTAGCAGAAATGGAACAGATTTATGTCCCACACCCCTTTACGTTAAATGTTACTATTTTCGAGACAATTAAACAAAAGTATTTCTATACTCCATAATCTAATCCGCCCCTTCTGTTCCACGATATTGATTAGGAAATATGAATAGTTCATCAGTAATTCACTAATTGGAAATCTACAGCCAATAGCAGAGACTCATATGCTTCACCTACACAGTCTAACTCCTTTCACCTTCTTAAATTCATTTCCTACACGTAAAATATTTATCGTTCCAGTGCACGTTATGTTTTCTTTCTGAAAGTAATGGCCTCGTCACTCTTCGTCTGTCTGTCTGTCTGTCTGTCTGTCTGTCCGTCCGTCTGGCCGCCGTCAAGCCTCAGACAGAACATTTGTATTCCATTAGGCGAAAAGCTGGGCGAGAGCCGCGACTGCCTCAACCTTACATTCGTGAAACTATAAATGGGGAAGCAGGATCAATATGGAGGGGGCAGGGGGGTGTACACCTTACGTGATGCATGATTTACGTATCATGGTTTATTCATGGCTTGAATATTTTATACTTAATACGAAGCCGAGAGACTACGTGTTCAGTTAACTTCACTGGTGCAACAAACAGACGGACATTCTTACATACTTGGAATGCACACATCATTTACCGTGTGCAAGATCCCCAAGCTGAGGTTGTAGTATTTAGATATAAAGCACAATGATCCAGTATTTGTACTGAGTACGATCGGATTCAGGCGCGTTCATAAAATTGCGAAAAGAGATTATTAGCTTCGTCACGTCTGTCTGTCCCTCCGCATGGAACAACTGCCCTCCCACCGGACGGATTTTCATGAAACTTGATATTTGAGTATTTTTCGAGAATGTGTAGAGAAAATTCAAGTTTCATCAAAATCTGACTAGAATAACGAGTGTCTTACATGAAGACCTACGCACATTTATAATAGTATCTTGCTGGATACTTAAAATGAGAAATGTTTCAGACAGAAGTTGTAGAAAAAATCAGAACACAAATTTTATGTTCAAAACCTTTTTTCTAAAAATAGTGCCGTTTACGAGATAGAGTGGAAAATGCGGTAGAAAGAAACAGGCCACAGATGGCAGTATAATAAGGCGCATGTGCTTTGAATGCAGAATGACACATAAAATGAGAATATGTAATACGCATTGCTTTTCCACGCCAACAATGGTTACTCGACCGCGCCTCAATGTTACCTTTATCACTACATTGTCTATCTTGTTACAATTATAGTTACTAGGGAAATGGGAAAACCAGATAAAGAAAATAACTGAGGTTGGAAGGAGAAAAAGAACAAATTTGTGTGTAGGATCGATAAGCAATTAAACGAGAGAAAAAATAAAATCGTAGCTTGAACCTAGAAAATAAAACTCGTTGCAACATCTGGAAAGTAAAGGAAATGTATGCCAAAAATACAGAATTTCAGATTAACATTTCGTCAACACTGTAGAACGTAAGGCTAACACAAGGTAACTGCACTGCAAAAAACTCGGTGTTATCAAGCATATCACCATTCTGTAACATGACTCAGCAGTGTAAAGGTTTCTGTTTAGTTTCATGTATTCTACAGTTCGTAGAACTAAGGATCGAACTTCTAACGTTCAGTGTGCGGCGTGGCTTTACGACACTAGACTCAGTGTCGTGCGAGTTTATTAACTGCATATACACGTATATAGTGAGCAAGGATAACCAACACGTATATAGTGAGCAAGGATAACCACACTATACATAATGAACAACACAGTCAAAGAATTTCTGCATTTATAAAAAAACTTTTATTCTTTGTCTATTAAATTCGTATTAACACACATAACAAATAAAAGTTGTATATATTGATGACATACATACCATACATTTTAGGGTCAATTATTTTATAAAGAAGCGACTCCGAAAAAAATTATAAAGTACGATATAAGCTTCGTGTTTTATGATGGTGTTATTTCGAACAAATCGGAACGAAAAATGAACTCACCCGCCAGATTCCCGTTCACAACCCAAATACCAGATTTAATCGAACTGTATTGTACATTTTGGTATACTGTGATAGAAGCAACATCCTAAGGTGCCTGCCACTCTACATTACTCTGCACTAGTTCGAAACAATTCAAAATGCCACACCTCATTAACCTTTTAAAGCCTAGCGGTAACTTTACATACGACCAGGCTTAAGATTAAAAAATTCTACGTGGTGCCTACATTGCGTTTATGTGTTTTGTACGGATCTCAGAACAAACCGCAACTTCTGCCTTATAAAACATTAACAGATTGATTTTTATAACCGAAGTGGAGTGTTTACAGCGCGGTACGCACTCAGTCCTTAAATACGCTTCGTCTTTAAAGGGTTAATATATTATCAATTCTAAATGACCACCTTCCTTTCCCATTAGCCCCAGCTCGGTAGCAGTTTACATGGGTTTCCACATTAAATCTCTCTCATATATTTCTCGGCCGATCCCAGTGGCCGCGCGATCTAAGGCGTAGGTCTGCGGTCGAGCGCTTGCTGGGATAGTGGGTTCGAATCCCACCGGGGGCATGGATGTTTGTCTCTTGTGAGTGTTTGTGTTGTTAGGTAGAGGTCTCTGCGACGGGCCGATCCCTCCTCAAGAGGAGTCCTACCGACTGTGGTGTGTGTCTGAGTGTGATCAAGTGAAAATAAACAATCTCGACACCTACTGTGAGTAGGTAGAATAGGGAAGGATTACGACGATATATTTCTCGTCTTCCTATCCGAACACCCATGCGATATATAAACATTAAACTGAATATAGACAGTACTATAATAGGCCGTGACAAGTTTCAATTTTCCATGTCAACACTCGATACAAGCGATTGCGAAATAAAATTAAAGCTTACATTTCGAAAAAGCATCGAATCGCCCTTGCCTCACTCACCACAAATTCGTCTTAAACTGCTGACAAACCTCAGTCATCAGTTAAAATCTGAATTACTGAAAAATTTGTCTACATTTTTATGCTTTCTGCTGTCCTATTTATTAGGAAGCCTGCGATGGGCTGATGACACTTCCCAAGAACTCCTGAAGTTTCATTTGTACCACAAGAAGCAGAATTCACACGGAATTCACGCCGTACCGAAAGAGTACACAGACGAACTGACACTCCATGTGGCACATACTGCACTAAATTTCACGCCCCTGAAAATGGTATGGACGTTCTTGAATTGAGCTGTATGTAAAATCTTAAGAACGGCTTCAAATCAGGCGCTGCGCAAGTACCAATACTGTGCAAGAAATTAAGGAGTCAATGCAGCACATTCATATCCACACATCGTACCGGTAGCTTGTAACGTGTATCATATTCATTGAAATGCAAGTTCAGAAAAGTCAAGTGTGTGCCAGGCCTTCTCATTCCTGGATGGGAAATTTGCAACACACACCAGTAAAGAGTTTAAAAATAAGAGTCAAACAAATGCGGAGACAAAACGCATGCAAACTGAGACATGAGCAGGCGACAGTAGAGAGAAGAACAAGGAAACTAAGGTAAAGGAGGACGGGCTGAAACACACGAAGAGTAACTAGGCGGCGAAGGTAATAAATAGGCAGAGAAACATAGGATACACGGAAAGGCAGGAAAAACAAAGAACAGAAAAACAGGAAAGGAAGTAAGACCAATATTTTGTTTGGAATTAAGTGGGCTTTATTTCTGTGTGGAAATGCCTGGTAAAGGGGCCACTGGGACAGCCACAGGCAGGATCAGCAACTTACACAAAATTATACACGAAACTCAACTCACTTCGGGAGCGACAGGAAATCGAGACAGCTCGAACTGGAAAAGAGAACGCCGCTCTTTACTTGCCATTACCACAGTGGTACAAATGTCAAGGTACAAGAAGTATAACAGCAGACGCACTACAGATACTGCTAAACAGCTGTTTGAATACATACGGGTTGGGTGATAAACACATCACAGTGCAAAATTTGAACACCAAGTTTCACCATTAGAATATTACAAGCCTTAGTTTAGTGAGACAAAAAGAGACTTCCTTGTCCAAATAAAAGAGAGGGGATGCACTCTGGCCTGTCTGCTATTTGAAGGGCAAATCTTTACCATAGAAAAATTCTGACTCCATAAATATTGGCACGTGATACCATACTCACTCCCGCTGTACATCACAAATACGGATGTAGGTCAGGCTCCTTTTGAGCGATATGTATCAACGAGAGGGAATGTGCGGACTCCGCATGACACTGTTATATGACGGCTTCATTTGTTGAACAGTACTGTTTAGGTGCAATAATGAGGCATGCCTAGCAAAAGTACACAAATTGCATGCAGCAAAGTCCTTGATGAGATGCTGTTAATCCTTCAACGACTCCAAATTCCCGCCTTTTATGAACCCTCGGGTTATTTAAAGATTTTGTAAGACCCTGCCATCAGTCCTTCGATTGAGAAAAATGATTTCACACCACCACCACCACCACCACCACCACCACCACCACCACCGCCACCGCCACCGCCACCACCACCACCACCACCACCACCGCCACCACCTCCACCACCACCACCACCACCACCACCACCACCACCACCACCACCACCACCCCCACCACCCCCACCACCACCACCACCACCACCACCACGTCTGCCTTACGACAGGTCCACAGCCTCTTGCACAGCGAGTTCTCCAGAGGTTACGATCTAGTGCTTCCTCTTTCAATTTCCAGCAACTTTTAGTTTCATTGAGGTCATCTAAAAGCTGCTTACATCTTCTTCCTTGTCTTCCCGTCTCTTCGATTTTTTCCTTCCATCCTTCCTCCAATAACGTGTTTTAGGCAGCAATCGCTAAGCAACATGTGACCAATCCAATTAGCCTTTCATCCTTTAATTGTATGTAGGATGCCCCTTTCCTCCTTGACTCTGTGTAATACTTCTTCATTTTTCACGCGATCGGTCCAACTGATCTTCTCCATCCTTCTCCAACACTGAATTCCAAACCTACGTCGTACTGGGCCAAACGGACCCACTAAACATCATCATACCATATCGAGATAAATGGACCCAAAGTGGGTCCTGTAAACTGCGTTGTAACATGTTCAGTCAAACGGATCAAGTCAGCACAGTTATGTCATAGTTATTCTAGGCCCACTGTAACAAACTCGAGAGATTATAAGACACTATTGTCATGTGAAAAAATTACAAGCCGCTAAATGACGAAATATTTCTTAGGCCTAATACGATACGCCTACTCGGAAAGACGCAGAAGGGTCGCTGTCCGTTTGAGGTAAAGTTACAGTACATATCTGGTGGATGCGGGGGTTGAGGAAAGTTACGAACCTCAGTAAAGCAGTGACACACGAGGCTGTCACGGGGGTCACTATGAAGGCTGCTTCCTTTGGCCGGGACTTGTGCACGCATTTCTAATATATTTGTGATTGCTTTCTTATAAGATTATGCATGTGCAAATAACCATTTTCAATTCATAATTTCATGTAAATATTCTTTCTTAAGTACTGTATTTATTCGAACAAGAGAACTAATTTTTACTCCTGGAAAAATGAATACTTTTATGAACATTAGTTTTAGGTTCAGCACAACTTAACACACCAGTCTTCATAGGTACAATATTCAAGAAGAATTCGGAGCTACCAAATCCGAGGCAGCCGTGTAAGCACTATGCCGTTTGTTCAGGCCTACAGACTATCAAGTGGCAAACGCATTTTAACACATCTCCCAACATTACATATAATTCCTGTCACTGATAAGAATTCTATGTAATATTGCGAGACGCGTTGAAAGGAGCATAGGTTGCCTGTCTTAGAGATCCCACAAGAAGGCACTGGAGAAACTCCAGTCATTGCAGCCAGTCCTCTGACAGAGATCAGGAAGTGAATAAAGGCCTGATCAGCACGAACGTGGACAGACACCCCAGTGCCACTTTCTTCTCTCCATTACATACATTACATGGTACGATCGATTTCTGAATCTGGGTCAATTGATGGGATGCCTTTGTACAGCAGTAAGGTCACTAAAGAAGAGACTTAGATGAACTGCAATGTCTGGAGAACTGGTGTAGTCTGCGAGGAAGTCGATGTAGCGCACCATGAGACACCGTCACTTTTTAACACGTTACACCTATAACCATGTCATGAACTATTAGCAAACTGTACGTCCATCCACTCAGCCCTAGAAAAGAATATGTGGGTTTCAATGACTTTGGAAAGCGCCAGCTGCATGTGTGGTGAAGAAGGATTTAGTCCCGGTATCTCCCGAATAAGGACAGAGACGTGTATGGATGTGGCTATTGCCAATTTTAAAATCCCTTTCCGGCATTCGTCTGTAATTAGAGAGTACCACGGACTGTCTCGGCCAATATGATGGTAACGCCATCGACATTTAAAACATTTAAACTGCGAATAACATTCCAGAACATTAGCCTGATCGGTTTTATTAGGTACACTCAGAAGAAGTCGGATGTGGTAAAATATGCAAGGCGCCCGTCTGTCATGCCGCTACACGTGGTGCTGCCTGCGATCTGCAGATGGTAGGAAAGGCGCCGGAATGCTTACCGGCAGCGCCACTATAAATCTGGTGACGACGCCAGTCTCTTAGTAACAAAACCTCAACAATCCGTAACGACAGAAAATGTTTGCGACAGTGATAAAAATAATACAGTCAAAAGAGGAAATAAAATAAGGAACTAACCGCCTCCACAGAAATTAAAATGCAATTATATATTTTCATTCGTCAGTAAGTTCTTCAGCTGTTTTATTAGCAACACATAAATGCTGAATTTGTTTGCTAGTTTGCGTAAAGCGGAACCTTTCACAATACCATTGACAATGACTGTGTTTCCCAGTTACCTCCTACTTCCAGCGGAAGTCCTGAATAACCACTCAACGTTTGTAACTCGGCATTTTAACGATCACGCAGTTCTAGAAATATCAGGTCCGAACGCCCCTGACACCCCATTTAAAAATTCCCGATATCCAAACCCACCGAATAATCGATACTTGCTGGCAGATTTTGAGCTTTTGCCATCCAGAAAGTAGCCTCGCACTTTACCGGCTGAGCTGTGCTAATAAGTAATTAAGCTATACGATTTGTAGAGATAGTGGAGGCAAAGCTCCACGCATTCTTAAACTCGAAACTTTGGTGAGTCGCCAGATTCATAATGCAGTCGCTTTCTCCCACAAGTACAATCACGGAGTCCAATTGGATGGGTGTGTGCGTGGGTCCGGGGGCCGGTCTGGACTGCAGGAAAATCGGGGAAGTCTTAACGTGCCTTTCACGAATCGGAGTATGGTCGCGCGTCATGCAGCCTGTCACAGCACCCCTGCATCAGGAAGCGGTATTTATGTGCTGCATTTTTACTGCTCTAAATGCCTGTCTGGTAACTTACCACGTACACTTCCGGATCACTTGTAAGCGCCTTGACATTTGATACATAACTTAAGCTTTGATAAAACTCCGTTAAATAAACAGAGACATAGCGCTGCAACTCCAATTAAGCTAATTGTACAGAACGTTTATTTCATTATTTCCCCCAACATGAGAGTTCCGTCGCATAGGATGTCTGCATATGAATTTAGAGCACTTACAGGCCCTTGCATGAAATACGCTAAGTTTAACTGCATGGGAAAAAACGTATGCGGGCTTGCTATACGACAAAGCTCCCGTTGCCAGGTGCCGTTCTCAGGGACAAGATGGAAGAAATAGCCTGTAGTACTAACCCTGTGGATATAGGCCGATTTACTACAAGCCTATAAAAATCAACGTACTGATAATCCATAGCATTCCTCTGCTTCTGGTGTTTCCGTGCAGGCAACTTTAAAGACTACTATAAATTTATTACATTGTGTTTATGGTCAGTGTCTGTCTGTTATTCTCCACATATAGTGTAACCAAGTATAGGCCTATAATACGTACTTCAAAACCGATGTCAGTTGAATATAGGACTGATTTGGCTGCAGTTAGAATACAGTGGTGACCTTTCATTTCGAACTTTTGCGTTCCGCGAAGACGCGTGGTGTTTGGCTATAAGCACAGCAATCGCACATGACATGCCTGTTGTTTACGAGCGAGTAAGAAATCATTAATTAATCATCTTCTCAATTATTATGTTTATCTACAACTCTTGCCTGCCTCGCATTCAGAAGAAAGAAGCATTTTGAAAAATATGAGTTGCAACTTCTTCTAAGAAGGTCGTTGTTCAATTGTTGTTCTTTCTAGTTAATGCTTGTTTAAGAACCGTTGTTATGTAGAGTTTCTGTGCAGGTTTCAGTGTACAAGCCTGTCTTTGTTTGTTGGAAGAGCTGTCTGCTGCAATGTTACACAATAACCAAACGTTACACAAATGACAAGACATGTTGAATCCCCCATTTAACGAGCAGTGTGCATCGCCAAATTAGCCGCATTCTTCCTAAAAAGGCTACTGTGACATTGTTTGTAATTAGTGACATTTGTTATGCTCTGGCGACAAATTAATCACTTGCGGACAGTACAATAGCTCGAGCTGGTTTGGGGGAGCAGTACCAGCAAATGTCGCATCAACTCTACACCCGTTACCCCCGTAACACAAAACAAGACACACTATACAGTCCAACGTTCTGCAGTGAAATCGAAATTCGTAATGTCATCTAAACTGCAATTAAATCTGAACACTAAATACTATTTCACGGCAAACATTCGTTGCAAGAATGAAGTGAAATTAATTCCCTTGCCGCTGCGGTCTCCCTTGATGACAGATGACTTTATAGCACTGGTGTATAAGACTGGAAAGGGGAAACCCAAGTTCCTGGGAGTTTTCCTGTGCCGCAAATCCAACCAGTACTATTATGGTCTCCGCGGTGAAAAGCGGTACAATAATCGCCTCAGAACTGACACCCAGTGGTTGTGTGGCAGTACGGAAAGCTTCAAAACTGACATTTCATAAAATACCCGTAAATACAGTGTTGAGAATAAAACGTGTAGTGCTTAAAGGCAAAATTCTTCCTGTGTTTAATTATGCACCGCGCCATGGAAGTGTAGGAAGGCTGGAAGTGTAGTGACACACATTTTTAACCTCGGCGCTAGATTAAGGCAAGTGGTCGGTCAGCTTCACGCGTCAGCCGCTTTACCGCGGGGAGTGTCCTCTTGCTTCTATTGGATGCGACAGATTTTTGGACGCCAGAATCAGTCTAGACATTTCAGAGAACAGAAAAATCCCTAACAAATAAATGGGTCATCTTAAATTCATGTATCAGGTTTAGTAACCTTTAAATGCGGCATCCCGCAATGCTGTAATTACGTATAATACACAGTGGGCACAGCAGTATATTTTTATTCTCGATGTTTTATTTTCCGTGGCTTGGGTGAAGACATCGCCAGACAGACCACAGTTTATGCTTATAGTAGTATGAGTAAGCCGTCCACTGCATTTACCGTACTTACCATGGCCTATCGTGGGCCGGGATAGCTCAGTCGGTATAGCGACTCGCTATGGGCTGGACGGTCCGGGGATCGAATCCCGGTGGGGGGAGATTTTCCGCACCCGTCCAGACCGGCCCTGCGGTTCACCCAGCCTCCTGTTCAATGGGTACTGGGTCTCTTTCCAGGGCGTAAAGTGGCTGGGGCGTAGCGTTGGACACCCACCCCTATCTAGTGCCGAGGTTGAAGAACGAGTACAGCTATACCTCTACTCTCCCTCTGGACCTTCATAGCCTGTTCTAGGATGAACTTCACCTTTACCTTACCATGGCCTACCTGATGATGGCTGTATCCAGCCGAAACACGCAGCGGAAATAAAAGCATCGAAAGTCAAAAATACACGCTGCAGTGTCAACTGTAGTTTATCGTATATTTACTTATTCCTAGATCATGCACTGCATGCACTAAAGGGCCTTAGTTTAACAAAGTCTGCAGGCAGGAACAGCTACAGCCCATTTACATACACGTAAACGTCAGTGGTACCAGTAGACAAAGCAATAATACAAAAAAGGCTGCCGTAAGATACCGGTTAAGTCAAGAAATAAAGTTCTTGTATAGAAAGAAATCTACTCTTAATACGCAATTGTACAAGGCTCATCTCGAAGGTGCAAACTATTGGATTAGTCTATGGCCTATAGTGCAGTCGTCCATCAGTCAAAAAATAAGCACGGCTAATGAAACTAGATACAATAAGTTAAATAGTAAGCTGGAACTTCTTCGCACAGTTCAAAATAAACAGAGTTCTAAGTACCATAAAAATTCGGCCAACAACCCATTTTACACACGGGTCAAAAATCTTTCAGATGTAAAGTTTAGTAAGGAAGAAATCAGTATACTTGAAAGAGGACATAATTACGCAATAAAATCTCAGCCAAAGCACTTCTTAAGAGGTCTCATAATTGACACAGAAAACGCCATACAACAACTTGACAGTAACCTGCAAAACGTTTACAGATTCATAGCCAACAAAAAAATTGTACAGACCCTAGCTTCTACAACTAATAACTACACACATAAAAGAATACTATACATCACTAAGCAAATACGATCAAAACTCATGCAGAACAACCTAACAATAGCGAAAGCGGATAAAGGCAAAACCCTTGTAATTATAGACGAAGAATCACTCAGAAATAAAGTCACCAATTTTCTAAATGAAAATAATTACAGAAAACTCCAAAAAGACCCCACAGACCATTACCAAAAACTCACACAAAAAGCTATACAATGCAGTAACCTAATAATAGGTGCACATAACAAAAGACACCTAACTCAAATAAAACCAGCCGCTCCTACTCTAAATGCCCTAATAAAATTGCATAAAGATAATATACCAATCCGACCAGTAGTCAATAACATATCTGCTCCCACTTATAAATTAGCAAAATTTTTTAAGAATTGGCTCTCTGAAGCATTACAATTGCCTAATACATATACAGTTTATAACTCATTACAATTGGCTCAAGATCTCCATAAGCTACATCTAAAAGACTCTCACAAACTGGTTACTTTTGACATAAAGGAACTCTATGTAAATCTTCCGATACAGGAAATACTTCAAATCACTAAATCCGGACTATTAAGTAAAAAACTAGAAAAACCACTCGTACAACAAGCACTAGTGATCCTAAACACGATACTAAGCGAAAACTATTGCCACTTCGAAGAATCTTTCTATCAACCTGATAAAGGAGTGGCCATGGGATCTCCCATCTTCAGCATTATAGCAGAAATCTATCTACAACATTATGAACAAAGATCAGTTAAACATTGCATTGAGAACAAGAGAGTTCTTTCATACTATAGATACGTTGACGACATTTTAATAATCTTTGACTCAAGCCTAATAAACATAGAACAAATATACGAGGAGTTAAATAATATAAATCAGCACTTACTATTCACATCGACCATTGAAGAAAATAATACAATTAACTATCTGGACCTCACACTGGTCAGACACAAAGACTCAATTGATATTAAAGTGTTCCGGAAACCCACCACAACTGACACCACCATTCACTATACTTCTAACCATCCTTTAGAACACAAACTGGCAGCATTCAGGTACATGCTAAACAGAGCTAATAATTTACCCCTCAAACCGGAAGATAAGCAATAAGAAGAGATGATAATAAAACATATGGCAAAGGCTAACGGATACCCTACAAAACTTATAAAGAACTTACAAAAAAAGATTACCACCCAAGACAAACACTGTATATCGGACTCTCAAACTAGACATAAATGGGCCACTTTCAAATACTATAGCCCTTTAGTTAGAAAAGTAACCAATATCTTTAAGAATACCAACCTCCGTATAGCTTTTCAGCCTACCAACACTATCTGGCAACTATTGAAGCACAATAAGAATCCTCCAAATAGATAATCTAATAGTGGCGTTTATAGCATAAAATGCTCATCATGTAATAGGTTCTACATAGGTCAGATAGGACGTGAAATAAGTACGAGATACAAGGAACACATTCGATACATACGCACGAATAACCCAAAATCCGCCTTCGCTTTGCATATGCTTGACAATAACCATCAATACAGTCCTATAGAAGAATCATTGCAACTGATCGTACCATGTAAAAAAGGAAACAGACTAAACCTTCTAGAGAATTTGTACATACAGCTTTTTCACAATCTAGACCTATTAATGACTGAACAGAATACATTTGAATACAACCCCCTATTCTCCCTGCTTCTTACCCATGCATCCCATAATACCTATATACAGCGCCTTCTGACGTAACTACTCTGTGGTAGCAGACTCCCGTACCTACTCAGTGACACACGTAACACGGTTGGCCTAGTACACACAACGAAGCTCAACGCTGAAGCCAGTCTTTCAGTACCCACACACCATATGGCTGTTTCCAGATCGACGACTGCACAAATAAACCGACTATTCAACCTCCTGCACAAGATTAGTTAACTCGTGATGGTGCCTTATTATTCTCATTGTATACCATACTTTTAACATTTTATAGTTTTGTGACAATGTGCTGTGTTACATTTTAATAATCTTGTAGACATTCTTATTATTTAATGGGGTGCCACTGCACTCACAGTTAATAATGTGCTATTCACATCGGACCATATAGTTATGTGTTGTAATCCAAGAACTGTCATCAAATTAATATTGGAAAACAGTGTGTTATGTGTGTAAATGCTATATTTTAACAATTTCACATGTGTGGAAAACATCGCCTGAGGAAAATAATGTCTTAATTATATACGACCCCCTGAGGATGGCGTCTTGCTACGCCGAAACATGTCGGGGAAAAGCAGAGTAAAAAGTTGAATAAGTAAGTACAGTGCATTTGTTGGTTGCTTCTTTCATCGTCCTTAGCGAAGTTCCTAGCACCTACGTCACATTACCGTTTACACACTTTATGTTAGAAGGACAGGGTTAACAGAGACAGGAGATGATTGTGGTGGTAGAATAGAAGAACAGCTGTTAGAATGTACAGTAACAAACCCTCACACTTCAGTTAATTCTACCACTTGCCCAGATACTCTGATCATCTTTCTGATTGCTTTACCAGTATGTTACATTCCTTATCACCACTGTATTCGTGGCACTGTGCATATTCATAACACGGGATGTTTAAGTACTTCTCGAGATGAAACATCCTGGCGGGCGGACAAGCAGACGTACCCTGTCTCCAGTGGACTTTCATATCATGAACTGCGTACGAATGTCTAACAAATCTATTTACTGCCACGATAAAGCAGATTTAATAAAGAACAATACTGATACAGAAAGAAGACAATATCTTCTAAAATCTGAATGCCTGGATATACTTTTTAAACCCCCTTCTGAATTTTGTTCATACAATCTCCAAACAACCACAACACCGCAGGCACCGATTCTATAACAAATAGACATATTCATCACTCGTCAACTGCAACATGGGGAGAAACCCCTCGACGTTATACATAATGGCAACGCTGCAGAGCTAAAGAAGTTGCCTTTGCCCCAGGCGGTACGAGAAATGGAGAACTTGCTATAACTTATTGCATGCAGACCTGAAGTCATGCTTTTACAGTCACGAGTGGTATGCAGTACCAGCACATTATGAAGAATGCCTCTACTAGCTGGAGTGTGAGCGAAATGTGTATTCCTAATCAACGAAGACATCGGGTGGAGTTCATATTACGAGAAGAGGAATTTAAACATGTGGCGAAGAATAAGGAGCAAAGAAATTTTAAAAGAGTGTGAATCATTACCATAACGATCTGTTTAATACCTATCTAGCAGCAAACGCCTTACATGGAAAGGAATCTTGATATTCAGAAAGGGTTACTTTGAAGTAAAGGCTAGAGTTTACATAATTTGATACAAATCACTCCGTCTCCTTGCGTAAGGGCCAATGAAAATGTGGCTCCACAAAATTCATACAGATGACGTAAAGAGTCTCTAAGCTTATCGGCTGTAAATACGAAATTTTGGATGTAGATGGATAGAACCCGCTCCTACAGATTTTTAAGAAATACCGTTTGTATGCAAACGGTTACAAATGTGACATACGTAAAACTTTGAGGTTACCATCTCATAAATTTGATATAGACAGGAGTTTATTCTCAAAATGGGTACTACGAATAATAATACTACTACTAATAATAATGCGCTCTGGATTGTGATTTTGTGTAGTCTGGGTGCAGCACACGTACGCTTCAGAGGTTCGTTACCGTCTCCACCATCAGGGCAGGAAATATCATCTGTTCTAACAAAGGAGGCAGCAGGATTTCTGAGAAGTCGGTAACCTTCTACCCGAACGCATGGGTCTACAAACCAGAACACAGTGAACTTCACAGTCGCCGCCGTGTAATCCTCAGATCTCATATAACAAAGATAATCTGCAACATACGTGCAATTGCAAGAAGTGCCTGAATGTAACATAGAGAACACAGCATCCCTAGGAATTGAACGCGGCTCGTACACAAATATAGGCTTCATCAGTAAATGTACAGGCAAATTTGCCACTTAAGGAGCAGAAGTATAGCTCCAGTCCTTCTTAACATCGGTACTAGAGGACAAGTGTGGTCAGCCTTACGTCCCGGCCACTGTCACCTCCGGGGAAAGAGCCCCTGTAGGCGGATGGGTTCCAATGCCTGTGTGGACTGTTTGAAGAAGAGGCAAGTATCTTTCCCCAGCCGAGTCCTAAAGAGAATATATTTTTTATTGAATCTTAAGTACATATTTCTTTGGATGTGTCTGCTAACACAGGTCACTATCAGTACACATCCATTATATTTCCTTACTAATCTGCGTTCTTCTCGCCAGTAAGCAAACCACGATACCGCGCGTATGACTAGTCCGTAGCCTAGAGAACATACCCACTAATCTGGCCTTTTCACTGTCAACAGAACTCAACCGTTCCCACTGCATTTAAGTGGCGTAGAGGTCGATTTTCAGCAGGTCTGTGACCGACACCGCAGTCCAGTGGGCAACAAAGTCAATAAAATGTTCATGTTCCTGACATCAAGAGAAAGAAACGTTGTACACAACCGCTGGAAAAGGGTAGTAAGCCACAACGTTCGAAAATCAATCAGGAATGTTTGTTGATGGCAGGAACCTTCATTGTTACAAACAAGGACGTTCCTTGTTGAGGGTGAAGGACAGTGCGCCACAAATAAAATATCTAAACAGAGACAAGTCAACAAGAAATATAACTGCACTTACCCCACAGTGCAGGGTATTTCTTGACAGTTGATAGTTCGTCAGATTGCCAACAATCACTTGTTTTCGTGAAATCCTAAGTTTCGTTACTGTGTTCGCAAAAGCTTATCATTAGACCCAATTCTGAACCTGTTTAATCCAGTCCATTACTTCAAATCTTACTTTTACATTACACTTTAATATTATCCTCCGATATAAACCTAAAGTTCACGAATGCCCTATTCCAGTAAGCATTATTGTCTAAAGACGCATGATGAATCCGGTGCACATCTGGATATCCAGATGAATATTTTAACAAGTGAACACGTAAAGGCAAAGCTGTCCCTGCACACGCCATGAAGGCACATGGAGGAGTGGAGGTACGGTTCCCCTGATTCTTAACTGTGGTACCAGACGGAAGTGGGGCCATCTTCGCGCCCCGGCCGATTTCAGCCTCCCCTCTTTCCGGTACCCTCTGCATAGGGGGCTGGGTGTTGGACAAAGCCGAAGGGCACCATGGGACAGGAGCAAAATCTCCTGTCCTTTCTGGGAAATCAACAATGATACCTTGACTGTCTAGCCCGTAGCCTAGCCACGAAACCAACGTCCTCTACCCTCAGTTCCTTTCATCCTGTTCTTTAATGGATCAATGTAATAACATTCGATCACCTACGGGTGTCCCCCCAGCCATGATTTCAGGTTTCCCGACCAAAATATTGCGTGTCCCGACAACCTCATCCTCTTTATATGATTAACCTAATGATGTTTGATGAGAAGTACAAATTATAAAGTCCCTCATTATGTAAGCCAAGTGACACAGTTGAAGAAAACAGAATCAACGATCAATATGGAATAATGTGTTTATCCTGAAAAGTCAGCAGGGAAAAACAGCTGAAACATGCCAATGACAAATTCACACTCATTATTTACCATGTCATACCTTTCGCAATAAGACACCAGCAAGGAAGTACGTCGTCAACACATTTATACACAAATATTTTGTCTATACCGCTGAATGACCATCCCCCCACAACGAACGTGTCTAATTACTCTTTTTCATGCTACAGTCCACATTTAATATCTAATTACAGAAAAGTTCAAAGTGCTAATTAAATGCAAAGGTCAGCATAAGAATAACACGAAAATTATTAAATAAACATCCTTGGACATGCATGTGGCATTGAAACCCTCCAGCTCATTGTGCAAACGGCCTACGATCGCCCCTCTATTATGATCGGCTCTTCCAGTACAAAGTTGCCGAATTCAATATCTGCATGTTCTTAATTTGCAGTTTACAAAAATGGGCCCAATTACAACCAGAACACACGACGTAAATTGCCAGCGCATTTATGTATTCTTCGCGTACCGCATCCGCGAAAGCAATTCTAGGGTTTTAATTAACTGATAATTATTCAACTGCTTTACAATACTGACATGTGAGAACTGCTAAAATCTGATCGGAAGCATCATTACTACATACTTTAAGGGCGAAGATTAGCCCGAAATTAATTTAAATGTGTAGCTCCTACCGCGCAGTAAACACACTCCCTTGCGATTATAAAAACCAGTCAGTTAATGCTGTACAGGCAAATAATTCCTGTTCGTTCAGAAGTACATAAAAACACATAAATGCCTCATGCGTTCATTATTTCTCAATAAAATTCATCCGCAAACACGTATTTCGCATATAATTTGAACGTTGTGCCTCCGCTTGTATTTTTGTTTATGTATGCCTAATGTTGTTGTGCATCGCACGCTTCAGAGGGCAAAGATATTTTAAATTCAGGCTTCTTCCTTGTGTATCAACACAGTGCGCTTAGCTGCGAAGCGATTAATTATTATCTACCGTAACTGACTTGTAAATGAACGTCAAGACGAATGAAACATAAAAACCTAGATAAAATCTTGAAACACAGTCACGTGTGCTCCAAACTAGAGTACACCTTTCACTCTTCTTTAAGGCCCGTCCTGTGAGAACGGTTGTCCAATTACAAGTTCACCCTCCAATGCCAATGTCTCCAGGGACACTCAGTAATCCCCAGCAGCGCCTGTGAATAAAACCTCTTTCACAAGAGTTTTTATGAGCTTTCAAATGTGCCTAATACAATTTATTCCGTGAACTCATGTGCAAAATTCCGGTTAAAGGCTTCTACTGCGTCTCTAACACAGTATATTACACACGTTAAACTAACTTAAGTTGTGGTAGAAAAGCTCTGCAAGTGGGGAACTTGGGACCATTCGGAAGATCAATACAACACTTTTAAAGGACCAATTATTTTTACAGCCAACCACAGTCACAAACCCGCGTTTTCACTGTTCAAACACTGAAAATGCGGGCTTCAGTAGCGTTCGAGGGGTAGAAGTCTAAGTTTATTCTCTTCGGAAAACGTGTGTGTGTGTGTGTGTGTGTTTGTGTTTTATATTCAGATAAAAGTAAAATGCTTTTCGAATAATAAACGTGTCTGTCAACTACGTATCTCTATAGCAATTTTCATACTTTTCTTGCAACGACTCATTACTTGTCGCTGCCGAAAAGAAAACCAAATACTCATATCGAGCAGCCGACAATATATCTTAAAGTCTTAACAAAAGTTGGAAAGTTTTCCGTAGATTATATTGTCGAGAAGAATCCCATTCTCCTACATCTAGTGGCACTGATATCTCCTTCACCATAAAACGGTTCAGCGTTTGCCTTCTTGATGTTACAGAACAGGTCGAGGAAACGCGTGTGCATGTAGACAGCCCTGAACGCAACAGTCTAAACCGTGTTATATGATATGGTGAAGCGTATTCTGATTTGAAACATAGCTGGAACACACGCACATGATACTATAGGCCTGTTTCTTTATCAAATTAGTAGAGTGGGGGATAAATAAAGAATTAAGTTAATGCCCATCAAAGATTTGAACGATAATAGGAACGCGCACCTACGCACGCACACGCGCGTGCGCAATTGCGCGAACATGACATTACAGGACTGTATATTTATAAAATTAGTACATTACGACGAAAATACGGAAATAAGTTGTCCATCCATCATAGTTTTTATAAATTTTTAAGAGTTTTGCATCAAATATATACAACAAACACATAATGGAGGCATCTTAGGCATGCTCCTCCGCATCTTCCATCGTTCCGAGTACTAAATGGATTCCGATTAAATGCGGTACGCTGCTCGCTCCGATACACGACACAGCATAAACACACGAAGCCGATCCACCTTGGATTGAGATGCGCACTAGAGACCAGAACATATAATGCCACAAACTACAAGTTCTCGCTACCAGCCGCAACAATAATTTTAATTTGTATAGATCATATTTATTATGTAAGAAATGGTTTAATCATATTTTAAACATCAGGTTTTGAAAACAGTACACGTTGTATGTTTTATACATAAAAGATATCAACAAAGGAGCCTATTACAGACTGTGGAACCTTGTAAATAATAGCCTATCACTGACAGTTGGTTTTAGACCTGGCACATTGTTCTCCCTCAAGACGGTACGCTTGTACCGAAATATGTCGGAGCTGCGTGTTTAACACTCATACGTAACTAATAACGCGCACTTGGTTGGTGCAATAAATTGAATACATTAATGCTGCCAGTTTACACCCAAACTGTCACATGAATTTAGTTCCGGTTTGAATGGATCATGTGTCCACAGCTACAATACAAGAAGCTTAAACGGAACTTCGTAAGATTATTTCAACACGTGTCGACATACGACCACACGGATCATAACCCTTGGCAAAGACTTTCAGCTTTATGGACAGTCTTAAAAACCGTTCGTCGTAAAAAGATACGGTCCTACAGCAGAACGTGTAAATTTCACTTGAGAGAGAACTTACAGCTTTTATTCAAAACGATTTTGTTTGTACGTGCTAAATATTCAGCAAGACTTAACGCGGAAATAACCTCTAACTATGCAAAGTTGTAAGCTTTGATATAATGCTTTAGTTTGTACAAAAATAAATTGTACTTGAAAAAAGAAATCAACATGCGGTCATCCTCGGCTCATACAAAATGTCAACAGAGTACACTTAGAAGGCGTGTGTATGCCCTAGTACACTTGTCTTCAGTGAACTGCGCCACATAAAGTGATAAAAGTGCCTGAAATACTAAATGCGTTTTATTTCTGAAGTAACATACATCCTTTTTGCAATGCAAGACCACATACGCACGTGCTTGTAAAGCATGGCCACTCAGCATAACGATTTCTCTGTTCATTACCGCACTGACAGTGTTCCTGACACCCCTTATCTTCACTACGGAAAAGTGTTAGGCAACAGACGTGTTTCTGATCAAAAAATGTCAGCTCTAAATTCGTAAATCGCCGTAGAGGAGCTCTGACAAACTTTCCGTAACACTTCTAAATGCACTTTTTCCGTAACCGCTGATTACGTGTTTAACAGCAGCATAAAAACGAGTAATTCAAAACACTCAACCAACAAAATGCACGATACAAAAACACTAATCACCAACAACTGCATAAAGAGAGTTTTATCATCAATCGTAACACACTCCTACATGTTTCAACCCTGCTGGGTCATCTTCAGGGAGAACTTTTTAGTTATCGTTACACTAAGGTTGCACTTTATAGTTGAGTGAGAATGTGCTGTTGACTGTGTACTGCGTTGTTTTTGGAGGCGTGAACTGTCTGCGGTCCCGGCCTGCAGTGAGTGCAGGCCGGGACCGCAGACAGTTCACGCCTCCAGTACACAGTACACAGTCAACAGCACATTCTCACTCAACTATAAAGTGCAACCTTAGTGTAACGATAACTAAGAAGTTCTCCCTGAAGATGATCCAGCAGGGTTGAAACATGTACGAGTGTGTTACGATTGATGATAAAACTCTCTTTGTGCATTTGTTGGTGATTAGTGTTTTTGTAAAATGCACAATGTTCTTCCCTAGATATTTGTATTATATTACAACACTCAGTATTCCTACATGCTCCAGTCCCCATGGGATCATAATCAGGCAAGAAGTATCAAATAACACTGCATAAAACTTATTCACAGCAACATAAAGCAGAAAACTAAATTACGTACTTTTTACACATAATTAGCACCTTACGCATGGTGTGGTACAGTCGAGTAGTAAAACGTAGACAGTTCTTTGTAGAAAGAACTGCCTACGTTTTACTAGCCGACTCTTTTACACCATGAATAAGGTATTACTGACACTTGTTCTCTCATTATGATCCCATGTGGATTTAAACATGTTGTAATACTCAAAGCTACAATACAATATAAATATTTAAAGCAGTACATTGTCCATTGTGTTGGTTGATTGTTGTGAACTGGCTAGTGACAATGCACGGAACGAACAGCATAAAAATAAAAATCTGAATGCCAGTACATCAAAATTATTACAAGGACACAGTAACCGTGTTAAACATTAATTAGATATGTTATCTGAGTTAATATTTATTAAAGGTTTAACACACGTCACAGTTAGTTTCTGGAGGTTCTGTACTCAAGGATTATACCAAGTTGGCCAGAAAATATGTTAACATGGCATGCAATTTAGTGGCTAAAAGAACCTACACTCGTTGCGACTACATCAGGAGAATTCGTCGCCGAGCACGTGCCGTCTGTTTTCAGCGACGAACTGAACACACTTAAGGATGATTGCGAGGAGAAAACAATTGTGACACGAGAAATTATAAAAAGGTGCACGGGTTGTGACACAGAGGGAAGCGAAAGGCTCGTCCACAATATGATAAATGCCTCAAATGTACCGCGGACTATATAGAATAGTACAGCAATAACAGTATAATTCAATTTTAAATCTTCTTATTGGAGATCAGAACAAGAGACACAAAACACCTTTGCATTGTAAACGTACTCTCTTACCACATCTAGTACACCATCCTGCCTCAAAGACACAGATATCTAAGAAAGGCGTGTAAATGTGGTCTCGGAAAAATTAAAATAATTTGTAGAGATATCCAAGCACTCAAATTATACAATATTTTGGGTCCATATAAAAACCTTAGTCAGCCCAAATATTTAGGAAACTGAAGAAAAATATTTGACGACTTTCTGCAGTAATGGTTAAATAAGCAAACCTGAACCACACAAAACTTGCAAAACAAGTACTACAGCAACACCAGCTTTGCGTCAGTCAGTGTACAGGCTGTTGTGTGAAGCATACAGGCGTGTCTGATGTACAGCACACGCATGTGTGCAACACCCATACCAGGCGTGGGCCTCCGCCAGGCAACAGATATATCCAAAATAAATGTGGTATGGTAACCAAATACAATACTTTCCCAACTAATGCACTGTTTTCAATGTCTATACATTAACACACTTATAATATTTTTTCACATCTTAGTCCAACATTTTTCGATCCTACAGGATCATCATCAGTGTCTCATTCGAAGTAGAAAACTACGTAAAAGTTACACTCACAGCTTTTTAAGTATAAGTTGTAGAACCAGAATTAATTTATTAGCGTGAAGTTTTCCTTATGTGTGGATCTGTGTTTATACCATGTGTTTGACATTGGATGTAATCGGCAGAAGGTGGAAGCGGTACTGCTTCCACCTTCTGCCGATTACATCCAACGTGAAAAAATATTATAAGTGTCTTAATGTATAGATATTAAAAGCCGTGCGTTAGTTGAAGAAATATTGTATTTGAATAATAATCACGCACGGGGTGAGCAATATAAAAAATGTGGTATGGTAACTTTACTATCGCAGAGCTTTGCAGAAGGCATTCATCCTGACAGTCCCGATAAACCGCTGAGCTCTCCTTCCACATACTCAAATATCGGGGGTTTAAATCTCGTCTCGAGGATCAGCTAGCCTGGCTGAGAGATTTCGTGGATACCCACAAGGAGCTGACTTAAACGCAGCCACGGCCACTTCCACATACCTACAATTCATCGTTCACTAACAAACATAATATTTGACGCTATGCAGTCTTGGCCACAACCTTGCCATGGCTGAAGAACTTAGCCGCTGCACTCTCGCCGGGGAGGCCTGGGTTCAATGCCAGGCCAGTTAATGTGGGCTTTGTGGTGGACAAAGTGGCCCTGGGACAGTTTTTCTCCGAGTACGTCTGTTTTCCCCCGTCACCACCATTCCACCGCCGCTTAATTCTCATCCATTCATCTACCACCGACGGGATTTAACCTCGGCAAATGACAGCGGCTTTAAGTCACACGCTTAAAAACATCTCCACATAAAGGGCGGACACATCTTTTTATGTCAGAACATAACGCTTCTAAATTTACAAAATAATGGTGGTGGCATACGCACACATACGCTCACATACGCACACATACGCTCACATACGCTCACATACGCACACATACGCTCACATACGCACACATACGCTCGCATACGCACACATACGCTCGCATACGCTCGCATACGCACACATACGCTCGCATACGCACACATACGCTCACATACGCTCGCATACGCTCACATACGCTCGCATACGCTCACATACGCTCGCATACGCACACATACGCTCACATACGCACACATACGCTCACATACGCTCGCATACGCACACATACGCTCACATACGCACACATACGCACACATACGCTCACATACGCGACTTTCTCCTGAAGGTCTCTCCATTTGAAAGCACACTACTCAGATTCCTAATCTGTAATGCTTTACAAAGTCTATCATCATGCTCACAGCAGTGCTGAGGTCACGGACAAGCCCTCTCATATGAAGAGGAGATACAACGTAATTAATTATACAACTGGGACTTGAGGGAACTTACTGCTGTCTTTTTTCGTCCATCATTGTCCTGCGCCGTCTAAAAGCCCTCTTGCACTTCTTTACGCAACATAAGCCATAAGGTATGGTTTAGCTAGCGGCAGGTACTCCAGCTTACCTGAAAGAGAGCAACAGTTTCGTCATTATAATTCCGTTACGTTGGACGTATCCTATAAAAGGAATTCCCAGAAGATATTTATTTTTCCGCCATACCTTTCTGGCCTAAAACATTTTCATTAAACCAAAATCCAAAATGGAAATAACAGTGAATAGTTCTGCTCAAGGCTGCGTACGCCGTACATGTACATAATAAATACGTTCTATTCTACTTGGACACAAACACAAACCTGTCTCTCTTTCGTAAACAAAGTCTACATTCTGAAAAAGAGAACTTATATTTATTACACAATGTTATATAGCAGGCTTGTTTACTTTTCTTTGTTTACCTGTAGTTCAAGGGACGGGATATCGCGACTCGCTACAGGCTGGACGGTCCGGGGATCGAACCCGATAGGGGCGAGATTTTCTGCTCACCTCCAGGCCGACCCTGGGCCCACCCAGCCTCCTATACTAGGGGTATCATGTCATTGCCAGGGGTAAAGCCGTCGGGGCGTGGCGTTGACCACTCACGCCCCCATCTAATACTGAGGTTAAAGCAAGCGTAGAGATATATCCCTACTCCCCCCTCTGTGCCTTCATGGCAGGTTATGGGGTGAAACTCTGTATCACATTTTACTTATAGTTCACGTTCCCTACTAGAACTCCTGTGCTTTTATTTGTAACAGGCTATTGGCGTCTTCGTCCAATGAATTATCGTCAGCATAAACCAGAATCTAATACGTGTCATTCAATTTAAATTCGTCCTGATTTTCTTGTAGACTTTTAATGGCATATTCTAAAGCAAAGCTGAAATCAGTAACAGCTGTGAGACCCAAATACTCTACGAAACACTTTACCTGGCCTAACTCTCTTCATACTGTTAAACAGCAGGCAGTAATTGACTTCATGGGTTTCCCATACAAATAAAAAATATCTATGCCCTTGAACAGAAAGAAAAGCCTCCGAGAGATAGTTATCTGTGAACCCACTCGCACCTTTATAATCCAGTAACTGGTGGTGCTATGGCTGTGGCCCACAATCAATATCTACACCACAATGTTAGGCGAAGCGTGTCTACACCTGCCTACTATAACCCCTCCAATTTATTGTCCAGACACCAGTCGTTGCAGGTCTGGGTAACATACTCAATTCAATGGCAGTTTTACAGGTTAGGTTTCCGTAAGAACGCATAATTCATGTAATGAAGGAAGGCAGAATGATAATTAATACTGAATTCGAAAAGACGTAGAAGGCAATAGCCTTGTCCTGTTCCCTGGTTTAACGCTACATTCGCCTGAGAGGAATGAGAAACACGTAGAATCTGATTCACCGTGATGGGTCCTTTTCCACAAATCTATAATGGTATTACAGATTCAGCGACATTTAAAATATACTCTGAGTAATGGTAATTGAATAGCTTACTAGTAACTTATCCAATAATGGTTTGTCAATCCTCTTAATGTTGAGTTTGTCAGTTAAGTTCGAATGTTCGTGGTAACATAAACCGAGGTTTGAGAAAGCTGTACAGGATGGCACGTCGGGTTAATTTTCATTAATAATTACACATAAAGGTATTCGAGAAAGGAGAACCAGTTTCAAAACCCGTCCGCTGCAACTAAATGATTAATTTAAGGGCCACTTGGTGTCTAGCACAGGAGTGGGAATATATGGTACTGGTGTCCAGGACCACTGGGTCAAAGTGGGCACACAACACCTGACTAGGTTCCTTATAAGCGAAGAAGTTCTACAAAAAGTTACACGGCTGGTGAACAGCCCGAGCTGCAGAATGAACAATGAGGATGGGCAGTGCAAGAGGACACAACCAGACATTGCATCCCTGTTGCAGTGCTGACTACTACAGAAGGATTGGTCATTTTTCTTGCCCAAACGTAAAACTGCCTTAAAGCCTTTCATACAAACTAGCCCAGCTTTACTTTATTCAAGGTGGATATAATTTAAATGTTGCAATTGCAGTCTTACACTTGAAATTTACTGTCACGCTGTTTCATGAGTCTATAAACTCAGATCGTTAGGTGAAACATCTCCGTTATGCTTCACTGAAATATGCATGTTTCAAACCACGTCATAAAATTTACAAATTTACAGGTTACTAGTTTCGGCATTTCAATTTCGTCATCATCAGATCTATTAAACATCAAGAGCCATAAAAACAGCCCAAGAAGAATTTTTCTTCGGCTGCTTTACCCTTGATGATTGAACCGATAGGTTGCGCCGAAACGTCAGTAACTAACTAGCAATAAAGGCTACATAACATCGCAGAAGAGCGACGAACTGATGCGATCTTAATAAGAACATGCGCGGAACGTGCCGCACGGGGAATAAGTGGAGAGGGTAAGTTCATGTCGGTCAGGGTTATCTTCACTCGATCTGCTAGGGGTGAGGAGAAACCCCGCCATGGTAGGGGTTGAAGTGGTAACAGAGTGGATACGGTCACATGCAAAGTCAAACTGCACAACATGACAATGGGGCCACGTGCTGGCTGAGTCGATCCTGAAAGCGACGCTGTTAAAGTAGAGAACAATTTCAATTGTCTCCGGATTTGAAGTTTGCACAGCGCTGAAGTTTAGGCTGAGTACAAGGCTACCATTTTCAAGGATCAAGGAGTCCTATAAGAACAATTATTTTATGAATCCTAGAAAAAAACTGTCCTATGACTCAACCCTTGAAGATAAAAGCGGTACGTTCCTTCGACGTGTCGGGTATCAATAACCCCACTACCCAGCGTAACAACCCATAAGTTCAGAATCCTCAGTTTCAAGGCTCTTAACCAAATGAATTAAGTGCAATTCAGACTTTTGTGGAGGAGCCGTTATTGAAGAAACAATAGAAAAAGCGGAAAGACAATGAAGAAGACGTAGGCAGCTACTGGATGGCCCGAAGGAAACGAGCAGATATTGTAAACTGAAGCAGGAAGCACTAGATCGCACTGTGGGGAAAACTCGCTTTGGAGGAGGCTACAGACCTGTCATAAGACAGACTATATGATGGTGATTATGCTTGTGTTTATGCCGCTTATTTTAGTTTCGGAATCTTTCGTAAACTCATGACATTCACTTGCAACAGAAACAATATAAAATATGACAACATGAAACGTGTTAAACGTAAATACAAGTGTATTTATTTTTGGAAATTATGTACATTATTTTACATACGGAAAACCAACAACAAACGCTCTTTAAATTGCTTCATATAAAGCAGAAATTATTTTGGGCACATTGGACCAAATTAACTTCACCGGACGAACGTCAGTGTAGAAATCCAATGTGTAATTTAAGGGAAATCTTTTAAACATAAGCGCGAAAAGAGCTGGACGGATACGATCTCCCACATAGGCCTTTACTTCGTGCAGTCTTTGTAAAGAACACATGAGGATATTCCAAAAGTTGGCGGTACTGTTGTAGTTTATATTTGGAGCTAACAGATTTATCGGGCCGCCCTAACACGGGGACCACCTAGGAAGGCTTCTTCGTAAAAGTTTATGTATTTATTTACGAAGACTCGGCGACTTGAATTACGAACTTTAACCATAATTTTATAAAAAATCAACAACGAGTCTGCCAGCCCAAACACTCTTCCTCTACATCCTCTGCCAAAGCTAACACAATTATAGACCTTACCTTCTCGTTTTCTCAGAACTGCAATACGGATTAAGAGGATCACACTTGGCCAAAGATGCGAAGTAAAATAAAGTGCATAACCATAAAATTTCCCTCAACTTCATATATAACCACTTACAGACATTTCTACTTTTAACAGCTCATAAACAACCCCCCTCCCAACCAGTTAAAACGTAAACTTATCTGTATCACAGCCAAATCGTGGTCGTCGGGTTTCCTATCGGCTACGAAAGATCACGGATGTCCACTTGTGGCCAACACGGACGGTCCTACAACTGGAGCCGAGCTGCCGGATCTATCAAAATACATACAGAGATGTAATCACCTTCAGTTGCTGTGTAAAACAGTACGAACGTGAAGGTCGGCTACAGTTTGAGTTACCAGTACGCACACATTCCAAATGCGAGTATGTATACGTCTTAGGGTTTCCTGTTCACTTATTTTAGACACAAATATTCTACTGCCGACAGAAACAAAATTCGGCAAATTCTCATCCCCATGCACAGTCAACAAATATATTTCCTTATGCTTCGTTAAACATTTACTAAATCCAGCAACTTTTCAAAGCAGAGTTATGGATTGTAAAGACAAATACACGTATACAAGCATCCATTTATATACTGTCAATAATAGATCACACAGCGTCCCTCTTTTTACCGCCGCACCCATCACGGTAGTTTCATCGCACACAAAACCTGCATTCGTCGAGACATTCAGCGAAGAGAAACGCACTGTCAAAATACTAATGACAGCTCCTATTTTGACCAGTATTTTTTCTTAAAATAAACCGCTCTGAAATATTGAAATTATTTATGCATTACAACAATTTTATGAACATGTATCCTATTTTCGTTGAAGATTAACCCGTCTGAGGTATGACGTCGTATAACATGTAAAATATTTACAAACGTTTTACAAGACCAACACACTGATATTTCAGGGTACAATACTGATTTTACTACTTTCTGACATGAGCATGGATGCAGCAGACTCCTCTGTACTGTCTGTAGGCATTATCAGCTACATGGTATCACGCCCAAAAGACAGCTATCCTCATACTCACCACCGTTACAAATGCCCATGTCTTCCCGATGACCGGAACAAAGGTTACTGTAAGTTGCTGTACAGCGTAAGTTGCCGAAACGTCCTGCAAACTTTACTAGACTAACAAACCTCCTTACTTATTACGTCGATATATTTTTATTTCTGACCAAGTTTCTGTTATTTACTGCAGTGACGCTGCATAGCGAACAGTCGATGGTGGCAAGGCGTGGATATAGTACGGAAGGTTTGGGAAATCAAAATAAAAAAAATTTGCCTCTTTAAACAAGTCTCAAAATCAAAACATTCTAGGATATTTTAAAACTTTCCAGCCGCTGAAGGGATGAATTTACTCCACAGGGGACGTAATAGGAGGCAAAGAGTCATAACGTAGCTAACAGTTGCTATTCGCAATTTGTGAACGCGCTTCATAAATGAGTGCTCTTTCCCTGTTACCAAACATGTACAAACAAAACCAAGCTCGTATAAAATTGTTCACCTCCAGGTACATATATTAAAGGAAAAAGTACAACCTAAGTTTAATATTTGTTTCAACGTCATTGTAAGATGCAATAGGCCTACAAGTATAAAAAGTAAATATTTTAACATATTATAAACTGAAAACGTTATGTTTCTCACGAGTGCAAGTATGCGTATGTTCGGTTGGTGTCAATGTTGACCATCCAATAGCATAACAGTCTAAAAATGTACGCATAGCCTTACAACCGTTCATATAGTTCAAAACGCAAAACGTACGCATAAAGTGTTGTGCAGGTAATGTATTTTTCATTTGCTTCCAAAATATGTCCGAAACATTTTTCGTTCCCATAAATATTTAGCGAGTTACATTCGAGATGCGTGCCAATACGCATGTGCGTCTCTATCTAAAGTGCCTTCATGGCGGGTCAGAGGGTGAACATTACCTTTTACCTGCAGTGTCTAGCCAATGACAATTATTTCAGCGGTCCTCGAGCTGTCACATGACAGCGTACAGGCGTACGTATGTCCCGCGAATGTGGAACGATTTCTTACTACACATGCTTCAGTACAACTTATTTTTGCAAAATCATGGGCCGTGCCCTGGCTCAGGCGGTTGATCACCGGCATCTCACCTCGGATATCCACGTTCAATCTCATGTCAGCCCATTTCGAATTTGTGGTGGACAAATTGGAATTGGGACAGGCTTTTTCTCCGAATAATTCGGCCTTCCCCTGCCAGTGTGATATCCCCCTACTCGGTGCTCATTCATTCAGCTGTTACAGACCATGTATTATCTAGCAATTTACAGCGTTGTTAAGCAATAAAATTTAAAAAATTACAGGTACGTTAGCTAGTTGCTGACAGAATATGGGATAAATTCTTGCCAAATACCATTGCTGATAGAGCACTGAACTGGTATGTACTATTTTCGATGAGTGTTAGTTAAAAAGGGGAACCGGTTTCGCTACCATAGAACTGGGTACCCCTGACATGTTTGCAATTTAATGTTTTGGCTGGCTTTCCTCTTACGTACAACAGTGTCTGCGCGTCTGAGAGAAACTAGGAGTGCTCCCGACACCTGGTGTCTTCAGAGGTACAAGTTTATTAAACAGCGTAGCGAAATGAAAATATAGTATGCTGACTGGAAATCCTTGGGTGGTCGAGCTATTTGCATTATCCGTTTTGTTGACATACTGTATTACTCCTACACAGGGCTGTCCCAGTTGCTACTGTATTACTCCTACACAGGGCTGTCCCAGTTGCTACTGTATTACTCCTACACAGGGCTGTCCCAGTTGCTACTGTATTACTCCTACACAGGGCTGTCCCAGTTGCTACCTCGACGAAGCTTGCGGAATGTTTTATGAACACCGCGCAACTCAAAATCCAAGGGAACCCGAATTTCAAGACTCAGCCGCATATTATAGCCTGTTACTTCCAACAGCACCAACCTACAAAATAAAAATTTCCACTTCTGTTTTCCCACACTCTGGTGTATGGTAGACGCGTTTATGCCGCACAGTGGTTGCGCAAGGAAGTGGTAAGTCACTCAATATGGCTAAAGTTTTAAATTTGCTTCATAAACAATAGATTCTCTTTTAAATTATCACAACACGTCTTCCTACCCATAATAGCTTGCATAAAATGTTGGCCTGGCTTTCACACGTGGGTCGGTCTAGAACGCTTCAAAACGTTGTGTACAGTGTTGATTTTCTTTGTGCTATCGCGGTGAAGAGAAGCGTGTAATACAGACTGGATTAATGATGCTGTAAAGTGTATAAATAGGAAGCGTTTAAAGTACCATTACCCTTGTATGCTGTAACATGGATAACACGTGAACAGAAAGTATCCTTGGCTGTAACTACGGGGAAGTCAAAGAGTTGAGGCGCTCACTCCTAATAAACATACGCATAAGTTCGTTACATCTAGCAACTTCAGTACAGCATTATTTGATTTATTGCATCAGTCTCACTTGAAACGGTTCATACATAGAATAACTGACACAGAAAACAGATCGTGATGTAAGAAATGAATACTGATACATTACGAGCCCGGGTGTAGAATGGACATCTGTGACAGGACTACAAAATATTTATACATTGGAAATTTGGAACCGGAACTATTCGTCACAAACTGTAGCTTGCTCGGAAATATTCGCAACAAAATGTACCTTCCCCCTACACACCTCATCTTTAAAAAATGGGGAGGGGGAATTTTCTATAGGATAATTTGTGCTTAAATTGACGTGCTTGACTAAAGTAACGCTGGGAGTTTGGTTACATAGCATTAATGCAGTTCGTCTACAGAACAGTCAGTTTTATTTTAAAGTTTTTTAAAATACGAGAATGTATTGCGAGTACAAAGAACTGAAGACAATCTTTTAACGGTCACGGTGCCCCTTCAGGAAATTGCTTATATATTCTATGATATAAAAGGTGTTACTTGACGTAACGGAGCAGTAAGTACCGATTAAACGGCGCTACAAGTGCAGGACATTATTCAAAGAAGTACACGAAAGTCAATTTCTCGTGCCAAACGCACTGCACAAATTCTTGAGGAAGCAGCTTAAAATTAAAATGCTACCGGTAGTACATTTCCACTGTTACGACACTTGTACATGTAAATGATGTTTTGACAAAGAGCACCCTCTATTCTGCAGTGCACGATGACACTTTAACAACTAAGACTGTCCAGTGAACTCCTAACGCTGCTTTATACAAAGGTACCAGAAACACATAAAAATTGGCCTGCAAGAAAATATAAAACTAAAATATTCCTGCTGTGAAGAGTATGTATTTTGAAGTAAAGATAATTGCTAATGCAACCTTATGAAATACTGCAATCAAGAATTGAAAACAGCGTATACAATGTACAAAGTTGACGTCATTTGTAACTTATTCATATTAAATCTAAGGGCGACAGGCTTAACGAGGGTGTTTCAGAACAGAAACCTGAGAATAATATACAAACCTAAGAGAGAGACTGGAAAAGAAGAATAATAAGAATCGTATTATCTCCACCAATAAGAAGTTACAGATGTTTAACCTTTTAAAGCCTAGCGGTAACTTTACATATCACCAGGTTTAACATTAAAAAATTCTACGTGGTGCCCACATTGCGTTTATGTGTTTTGTGTGGATCTCAGAACAAACAGCAACTTTTGCCTTATAAAACATTAAGAGACTGGTTTTTATAACCAAAGTGGAGAGTGTTTACTGCGCGGTATGCACTGAGTCCTTATATAAAACAGACACACTTCGTCTTTAAAGGGCTAAAGTCACTATGTCAACTACATACGTTTAGGTATAGGGGAGACCGGGTTTAGTTGGCACACTTTTCACTTCTTAATTTTTTACAATTTTCATACAAATGATACAAAAAAGAAAATGGTACTGGGGGCACGTGTCATTCTTAGACTATGCAAGAAAATATAATGAAGAAGTTATATCAACAACTAATCCAAGAAAAATGAACTTCTTCTAACTTCTGCACGTGTGCCAACTTGCCCCATATATGGGGTAGGGTGGCACATATGATGGGGTAGGTAGGCACATAGCAGAGCCTGATTTATTATTATTGTCAAAAATATTCCAGGGCAGCGTGAATGACACTAAAGTATTTAACTGTTAACAACATAATGAAACTGATTTACAGTCCGTACAAAACTAAGGACAAACATTAAAAATTACATGGGAAAATGAAAAGCGGTACAGATATATATGTCCATAAAACTGCAGAAATTTTCATCTGATACATCCGACTTGCAGTTGGGACAAATATATCCCCAGGAAACGCCAGAAGTTCATTTTTCATGGGCCCACATTTGGCACTGGGTGCATTGAACCCATATTTCCCCCGCTACACTATTGCAGTATGTGTCCATGGAAACCAAACAAAACGTTTCCCCACCATTTTCGTCTGAGCAGTCTGAATTTTCCTCACTATTTTCCTCTTCTTCGTAGAATCTCTTTCAGGGTTATCAAAAGGCGCCTCTTGCTTCGCTTCTGATGTTTTTTTCCTTTTGTCACTTGTCTCAATTTCTGCGCATCTCGGAAGGCTGCTTTCACCAGCGTATCGGCCAGGATTGCTATACATCTTTTGTTTCTAGTAGCGTTTGCTTTTAGGAAAAGTACGGACAAGTTCAGGAGTCAAGGACGTGCTTGAGGAAAGATTTGTTTTGGCATGTGTTCTTTTGGAAGGACCTGCTTCGGGAGAATGAATTCTTGAAGGGTCTGGTCCTGCAGACCCATCATGTTCAATGTTTCCGTTGCCGCAGCTCGTTGCTGCAGTGTCTGTGGTTGGAGCTGGTCTGTCTTACATAGGAGAACAGAAACTCCTCATCAACAAAGATATCTCTGTTGTAGGGAAAAATTCCAGTGGCCAGGTATCCAGCCTCGATATTTGCAGAAGTAGCTGTAAAGTTGAGAGACATGTTGATAATTTCAGGTCACTCGTAAATCGTCATCGTTTTTCCTGCATGGTTTGTGATCCATGATTCACATGCACGACTGACGTAGGTTTAGTGACCCACAGACACTCCTATCAAGGGGCTGCAGCTTGTGACTAAAATGAGGTGGGAAGGAGAGAACTGTCACACCGTCTTCCTTACAGCAATCGAGTGCAACATGTGACAAATGCGAATCTTGACTCTCCAAAGGAGAACTACTGGTCGTTCTCTTTAAGTTTTCACATGGGGAAAAAAATTGTTTCACAGACTTCACAAATAATTCCGCCTATATCCATCCAGGACGACTACCATCACCTTGAATCTCTGCAGGAATACCATTCAAGAAATGGGCACGAAATTTCACCCTAGGGGAAATAGAACATGGTGGCGCTTTGTTTCCTGCCGCTGAAACGTCCGGGGCTGAAGTTGCTAATTTTCCAGGTTCAGCGGACATCAGTGTCTCTATGTATTTGCAACCACGGCGCGCAATAACTCTGTCATATATCGGCACCGTTTTTATACCCGTTTGGTCCATGTTCCACATGTCGTCCGAACCAAGCCGCCGACGACCAAACACTTCTTTCAGATTTATAAAAGAAAAGCATTAACTTCAGCCTTGTTAAGCTCTACTTATGCTTGTTGCCTCAGGTTTGTGCAGTGAATCACTCTTAAGCCTTTTCAAGAACTTCGCAAACCATTCTGTGCCTGCCATTTTTGTATCCCTCCAACCTTCGAGGATATTTATATTTAACGCCATTGCGTACTCAAAACAAAACTTTCTCACCTCCCTTGCAGACAAACCATAGTAGATGTCTGATGCCATTTACAATGATTTCTCTGAGTTTTCTTAATCACCATCAGTGAACAAACGCGCAGAAATTACACTTATACTATTTTTAAAAATTAACCTTTTAAAGCCTAGCGGTACCTTTACGTACCACCAGTTTTAACATTAAAAAATTCTACGTTGTGCCCATATTGTGTTTATGTGTTTTGTACGGATCTCAGAACAAACAGCAACTTTTGCCTTATAAAACATTAAGAGACTGGTTTTTATAACCGAAGTGGAGAGTGTTTACAGCGCGGTACGCACTGAGTCCTTATATAAAACAGATACGCTTGGTCTTTAAAGGGTTAATGAGAAATATGGTGAAAGATATAAGAACATTTTACTTTTTGTAGTGAACCATTTATCAAAAATAAAACTACGGAGCACTTTTGATTTATTTCCCTGTTCATTTATACCATACAGCAGAAACACACGTGAACGCAACTGGCGAGTTTTCTTGTACTCAGTACTGAAGGTCGGATTCTGTGAAATTCCGTATATCTTCAAAAGCTCTGCTGCAATATGTCGTTGGAGAGAAAAACAGGATTCCAAAATCTCTTGCTAACTTCTAATCGACCTATTTTCTATTCTGGCTGCCCTAACGGCTCTAAGAACTGTATCTGGGGCAATGTTTGCCATTTCAGATTTCCTTTTGCACGATCTTGGCATAGTTATATTTCCTTAAACAACATTGAAATGATGAAAATAATAAGAAGCGTACAGAATATCGCACTGTTGACTGCGGAGTAAGGTGGCACGGTGAGCCAACTTGCCCCATAAAAAGTGTGCCAACTAGACCCAACAAGAACTTTCAGCTTTGAGGTTAGTTTCCTCTGAGATTAAATGCACAAGGAACGCTGTTATTTCTCAGTCATATTGCCACATATATACTACGTAACTACACGCTTTTAGTTCAGATAAATCCCTAGCAGCCTTCTCAATAATACGGATTTACCAAACTGTTGTAACATTACTCGGCGTTGTGCAAAACGCATACAATGAATTTTGCTTCCGATACAGCTGTCAGCACATTGCCAACTAACTTCCCTCCAGTGAAAGATGTAGCTCTTCACACTGCCCCACAGGTGCTGCGCTCTTACAAAGGAGAGGCGAGATATTAACGTTGTGCCAACTTACCCGTGTAGCCAATTAAACCCGGTCTCCCCTACTCTCTTCTGAGTACTGTGTGCGTCATCACAACAGGTAGTGTTATAGGATACACTCGAAAATCAAGAAACACATATAACGTTCTTAGTTTCAAACCTAATGGGAAACCAGTATTTGGGGAAATATGAGTAGACAGGAAAACAGTATTACAATGTGTCTTGATGATGGTGATGTGCGGGTAGTCGAACTGTCAATGACGTAAATACAGGGACATAAGCAAGGGTGTCTGGACTAGCTCAGTCAGTACATGACTAGTGTCTAATCAAGAAGGGTTGTAACCCGTGAACTTTGGTCATTATAAACGTCAACTGTCATGAACGTAATTAGTCCAGGTTTGAGCGTGACGACACGCGTAATATGGCAAAATTCAGTACCTACGCTACTTATAAAATATGACAGCAAATCCACTACGGAGTCAAATATTGCCGAATCCAACATCGCGTGTATTAAACGCAAAGCAAAACAATGGCCAATATAAAAAGGTCTTGTAAAAACTTTTTATGTATTATTCGCTCTTCATTCGACCGATAATATTCTTAGCTGATGAAGCCTTCTTAAACAAAGCAAGATGACACAATCAATGGTGTTGAATATAGTAGACAGTATATTTCAGAACTGTTCTGGGTTCAGCAGATTGGAAGCAGAAGCAAAAGCAAACTTGGCTCGCTAATTCCTCGTTGGCAGACCGGCAAAGTGCTGACAAGTAGGAGAACCAGACAACTCAGACGTGATGCCGCGCTAGACGAAGCGGCTCGACACTTGGCTTTGAACCCACGGCTGTCACTGGTGGGCCCCCTTTATTAGCACAGCAGACACACACATAAATAGCCGTGTCAGCGCCTCTGGATACAGAACCACCCAAAACTTCGGACCTGTCAGGATTACACAATAGCTGTTCCGGGGCATATGAGACACGCTGTAACGTAACAGTTACTGACACACTTTAACGCTCCTGATACTCGGAAGCAGACAGAGAAGTTACCGACTGAATACTGAGTAAGAGAACGCTCTTTAAATTCTAGCGTATTCCTGACATTTTTAGGCGAGTTCGCATAGTCGCGCCTGTTAGCTTCAACGCGCCCGTCTGCATGTATCAGTGCGGCTACGACTGGACGCATTGCCGTGAAATTTGATATCGCAAACTTCTGTAAAAATCTGCTGAGAAGCTCCAAATTTGTTTCAAATCGGGAAAAAATATAGAACATTAAGACCTAAGCACTTTTATACTGCTGCCGGTAGCATAAATTCGCCATAAAAGTGTCCTTGTGCAACACTCAAATATCGTTATATTGTTGAAAGTGGCACGTAGCTCAACAACACAAACAAACAGCAATGTTGCTTTTCCACTGTAACAATGGTTACACAAAAGCAATACAATGTTACGTTGTAAGTACGTTGTCTACCTTGTTGAGTTTTGTGTGTCAGTGCCAATACCAAGTGAGTTATTGTGACGCTGCAATTCGTAACAAAGTATTACTCGTAGAAATAGAAACCTGTGTAACATATAGTACAAAAAACCAGTATCAATAATTTAAAAAGTGTAAGCTTGTAACTTTATTCTTTGCGACATATGTTGTCCTGTAAGTAACACTGAAAGCTATAAGTAGCAAATTTGTCACATTCAGAAAAATAAAGAAATACAAGGCTTTAATTCAACGATTAAAAATTGCGAAGAAAGAGCAGCCAGTCTGCTGTATTACACATTTTAGAATTTCATTTACCAATACTAAGTGGTGAACCGCTTTGACCGCAGCATTTCTTACTATCGTCAAGGCACCGCCATTACTGAATAACGGTCTTTTCTGCACGTGTTATTTTGTGAGGGTCATTGCGCAGATACCACATAACTTTTGCAAACCAAATTAAAATATCAGAAATTAGTATTATCTCACCACAAACTAGAAACAGGTCGGTGCAATTAATACAAATCTTCATAAATGAGATTAGGGATTCAGGAAATAAAAGAGTATTTACCGATTTTGATAATTAATCTGATAAAATATACATTTCAGTCATGTACATAGAGCGCGTGCGTGCCTTCGGTTTAACCATCACAGCCACGTCAAACATTTTTAAAGGGCACAGACACGCCAGGCAGATTTTATTATTTCTCAAAGTAATTCATATCTCTTGATTTATGAACACGACATGAACCAAGAATTTTAACATACTAATATTATAACACTAGATACAAAAATCCGAAAATGTTTGAAAATTTTAGGACATGAGAAAAGGGTAACTTACTACAAGGAAACAAACCCAACACGATGGTAAAGGCAGAATAAATTCAAATATTTTACTACATTTTTACGTCCTGATATTAATACCATGCTACTTTGAAGACACTAAAAACTATATAAAAATAATTTTACCAAGTTCCATATTTTGCAACGTGGTCTCCTGTGTAACGTAAACAGAAGCACGAATTTTCGAATCAAGTATTTGCGACTGGCACGGTGGAATGGACTCAAAACAATAGACAAACTGGGATATTTCGTCCTTGTCTTGTCATAGCCTACACAGATACGTGCAAGATGTGGTTCTCGTACTGACGTTGCACTATTATCCGTCAAAATACCAGTAAGTGTATTTACCACTCGGACTGAATATTGGCCTACCCGGGTGATCGACAGATGTAAGTTAATATCTTATGAATTTTAACACTTAGGCCAAAATAAAAAGCGAAACTCTTCCGGAAATTAGCCTAACACTTTGAGCACGAATTTCATTCAAATAATATACAAGAAATTAGTTCCTTTCTCATATGAAACACATTGCATCTGCATTGTAAAGACCAACAGGTTAATGTTGTTTCTTGAAATAACCCACCTTGTACTGCAACATGAGACACACGAGCACATTGTAGGGGTAAAACAGTTTGTGAGACTGAAAGCAGGCAGTTTACACAGTAACCACTGTGCTTCAAGGTGTTAATTAAAGACTGCGTCGCTTGGTTGTCGCCTATCATTGAATAACCCTTATGTACAGAGAGCAGGTGGTGTCAGAAGTCATGTCTTCTGGGACGCGAAGCTGTGTCACTGGGTTTCCCGACGTTTCATCTTCAAGGGTACAGGAGTCTAAACGCTTGACGACGAAACGTCGGAAAACACTAACCCAGCGACAGGACTAGAACCTTAACAACCACTGTGGAAACCCCAAAACTCGCAAAAATAGTGCTTTGTTTGTTTGTTTGTTTGTTTGTTTGTTTGTCCATTTATGTGTAAATTCTGAAACTCGTTCATAATATATTTTGGAAGTAGAACACGAGATCCGCAGGTACAATACGTAATGTTCTCTTCTGTTACTTTGGTTCACACAAACTCTGGATTTCTCAGATACCGTACTAAAAATTCCAGAATTATCAGAATGTTCACCGCTTACCACGTGACGTAACACTTGCCTTCACAATCACCCAGCAGCCATTTATGAAGGAAATTATTAACGGCGCATTCTACTGCCGTGTCTCACAAGGAAACTGAAACCGGTATTAACGGCTTTTAACGGGGATCATGAAAAGTCGCATTAAAATCGTCTACTATACGTTCAAGAAATAATGAAAATACGTTCAAACGTTTCGCTGCATCATACCGCAATGAAAATAAATTTAACCCGGATGTATACAACTTTGCCAACAGTACATTCAGGACTGCCCAGCTTACTTTCAGCACTACAAAATAATACAATAATAGCAACAATATTTTCACTTCCATGCTTTGAATAAAAGTCAGAAAATATTATCAAAATAAGAGAGGCTAGAAATTTACTGGGGCCACATGTTCGTAACTGGCAAAAAATACAGCAAAAGAGGCGAGTAATTACATTATCTCGCAACAACACAAAGGTAAAAGTAAAAGGGTAAAAGGTTGAGTTCAACCTATAACCTGCCACGAAGGCCCGGAGGGGGACTAGATTATAGCTGTACTCTTTTATTAAGCTCGGGGCTGGATGGCGATGGGTGGTCAACGCTACGCCCCGGCCGCTTTACCCTCGGGAAAGAGACCTGGTACACATTGCGCCAGAGGATGGGTGGGCCCCAGGGCTGGTCTGGACGGGTGCGGAAAATCTCGCCCCCATCGGGATTCGATCTCCGTACAGTCGAACCCGTAGCGAGTTGCTATACCTACTGCGCTATCCCGGCCCATAGCTTGCAACAACTAAAAATGATATACTTTACATACGTGTCCATAATACGAATAATATCGAGCAGTAACCTCCAGAACTGAATCAAGTTATTATGCGAAATCAAACAGCAATAATACATGGAACGAGTGACAAGAGTATCAGAGTCCTACCAGGAACTGGTGTGGAGGTGAAGGTTCTGAGGTTCTGCAAAAGAGTTCGAAAATTCTAAACCTGAAAAAAGGCATCGCCAATAACATCCAAAGAGAAGCTGTGATTGGGACATGCCACACTGTCCGCAGATTTCTGTCTCCTGTAATAACTGATCATAACATTTGTAACTATGTTGGTAAAACCGCAATTATAAAGTAACCAATGTAATACCTAATGGGGAAAAATAATAAAAACAATTCCTTATTTATTTTTGTGTAACTTCTACAGCCTAGTGACCATTTAACAAGTCAGCACGAATAGGTAGAACGGGTACAAACAAAAACAAGGCACAAAAAAAAAGAGCGGACTGAAATTCACAAAAGCACAAACAATGCAATTCCACTCTCGAGGACTAAACTGAATTTACGCTTTACATGAAAGTTGTTCAGGGTGAGCGGGAAGTCCCAGTGCACCTGTCGGAAGTAGGATATAGGTGAGAGTGGAAGTCACAGTGAATGAATGGGTACCAGGAGCCTTTGTTCTGGAGGTAAACGGCGTTTGAACTTGCAGATGGAGCAGTAGCAAACGGCACAGTATCTGCATATACAGAATATAACTCTCCCACTTCCACCACAGTGCAGCACCCTTCTTGCAAGGTGCAGAGGCACTTTTCTCTAGTGCTGTACAATACGCATTTCATAACTCACAGGGAAGAGTGTGATACCATTTATAAACTCCACAGATATTAACCCTTTAAAGACGAAGCGTATCTGTTTTATATAAGGACTCAGTGCGTACCGCGCTGTAAACACTCTCCACTTCGGTTATAAAAACCAATCTCTTAATGTTTTATAGGGCAAAAGTTGCTGTTTGTTCTGAGATCCGTACAAAACACATAACACAATGTGGGCACCACGCAGAATTTTTTAATGTTAAACCTGGTGATATGTAAAGTTACCGCTAGGCTTTAAGAGGTTAATATTGCATGGGGAAATAGTAGCTATTTATTGTCAGAATCACAGGAAAACCGTAAGTACACTATATGAAAAAAGTACGCAATTTCTTTTTTCTTTATGTTGCACATACCGTGCACGTAATGTCACTGAAATTACAGATAATCATACCAACTCGTGCACAAGTTACGAGTAAAAGAATATTAGTGAAAGATATCAGTTACGACCCGACATGTTTCGGTGCTCTGAGGCACCATCGTCAGGGGGAAAACACAAAATCAATGAGCGATAAAACACTAGACGGCCGGACGCAGCTCTGGTTGAAGTAATGTCACCTCAATTTCCGGACTTTCTGTGATAAATAGCACATGACGTCTTGAGAATCCAGACGAAAGCACTGTAGGCCATCAAAATAGTTAAAATGATAAAAGGTTAAAAACACAAGATTACTGCACCAAAAGGTTCACGATGGCTGTCAAAATCGATACTGATATCAGATGCAGAAATGTTGATGCCGTTGTTTTAAACAGTGGAGCTCAGGTTGTGGAATACGAGCATCAATAGTTTTTGGCCAATGGTGGCGTCGTCCGGAATGGGGTAGGTGTTTGAAATGTAGCCGACTCGATGTTGACTGCGGTTGAGGTGGGGAAGGGAATAGTATGTCAAGACAGACAGCTACGAGTAGGAAGGGAGGGAAGGGGGGGGAGTACTTGTGTTTCAAACCCGGAGGTACACATGCTAAGTGTCAGCATTTAAATGTGACAGGTTTTATGTAATTAATGATGCCACGCGGGACAGAATAGCTGCTCCCGCACTTGTAACAAGTGTGTAAAACTAAATATCGCTTTTGTTTTACATAAATTTGCAGTTTCAATATGAATTAAGAGAAAAGCGTAAGATCTCTTTCAAGCTATGTGTTAGTATTTAGAAGAAATATAAATTAATAATAATAATAATACTGTTCGACTTTTTTCAGAAATTACCTCGAAGTTCCGTGACGTTAACAGTTGTAATTGTTATCATATACGCAATGTTTACACAGAATTTATACGTATATGCGTGATATATCTCCGAACAGATTTTATTCGCCTAGCCAAAATAGTTCTTTAGTTACGCCATCATACCGAGACCTAAATATATATTGCAGGCGACGTCGCTTGGTGGTAATTTTCAGCTAATTTGCTTGTAATGAATCCGAAGGTTAAAATGAAAGCCCGCACCTAGAAACAATATAAGCCACCTATATCAAGTGCTCATCCTCATTACCAACATCCTAGTGTTATTTTCCCAAATCTTTCTCGTAGGTACTTCAGAAGGAGTGTGCCCTCATCATTGTTCTCAACAATTTGCATCTACATATGTCAGGCTTACTGAATTATGCAGATTTCTATACTGCAAAATGCTATGTGCCATGCACAAGGCATGAATACCCTCCAGCCCTCTAATCCATCATCACTTTCACATCCTACATTTTCAAATATCTACAATTCAAATTCTTTCCTAAAAGCAACAAGCAACCACAACAACATAAGCAATGTAGTTTTAGATTATAAGCCAACACAAAAAGCAAAACAGTACGTAAAACAGTAGTATCAGTAACGTAACAGTCTGTCGGCCAGTATTCTCGGTAAAGAATCAGTCTGTCTCACAGTATTATTAGTAAAATCCAAACTCTCGAACAGAATTATCAGTATTATCAGTAAATAATCCGCCTGTCGGACCGCACTAAGCGTAAATAACCAGTCTGTCGGACAGTACTTACTATCAGTACAGTACTACCTCTGCCGGACGATACTGTCAGTGAATAACCTGCCTGCCGGACAGTACTAACAGTACTGTACCACTCTGCTGCAGATGACTACCACTAAAGACCAGTCCGTCGGACAATCCAATCAGTAACAAATCAATCCACCAGAGGGCACTCTGACAGTCCGGAAGTCGTAGCAGCACACCGTGGCTTCTGCACCTCACCAAACCTACAGGGTTGCTTCCAAATCTCATTTGCGTTGGATACAAATTTGTAATTCAATCATTCTACTTGGTTTATAGTTCTTCGCAATGAGTCAGTCTAATTCTGACGTTATACTGCACCGTGACCTCGATCTTATCGACTCTGACATGCAAGATGACGTGCCAAAGATATTCTTACTTGTAAGAAGTCAAACCTAAATATACTTATACCGCTGCTGAAGTAAACTTTCGCCTCTTATGTAATTTCATTCACATAAAATGCTCTGCCCTAGTCGGTTCCTATGTTGGAAAATCAATGTAGATAAACCGCCTCATACCAACTCTGTCCAGCAAACAGAGAAGTTCACAAAACTGTAATCTCGACGTACAGCAAAACTACATTTCAGGTTATAGCCTTATCTAGATTTTGACACCGCGTAGGTTCGTTGACACCGACATTTCGGAGGCACATGCTCTCTCCATTTGGAGGGTGACGAAATTAATCTAGGTTGATGGCGACGGTGCCCTGGCGTCCATCTGGACGTAATTCAGCCACCTTCAAGATGTTGAAGCACGTCATTACGAAATCCTGATGTCAACCTACAAACTTACGAGTTTAACGGAGTGGCTAATTCAGCGGGCCACCACATCCAATCCACCTTTCAAAGAACTCCTCACTCAGGTACCGAACTCAAATGGATATTAACTTCCTTTCAACAAAGTTTAGCTATTTATATTCAAATTAACAAAACTTCAGAAATCCGAAGCCGTAAACAATCAGAATCAGACCCATGGTCACATCCAGTTCTTCACTAACTCCTAAGTTACTTAGAGAAGATAAAAGAGTTAAAATGTCAGCCAGTCTTAGTGTTCCTAAAAGATCATGCAACGCACCAAAAAGACACAAGTATTCAATGATAGGCATACGCGAACATTTTTATTTTGCTGAATAGATTGGTATCTGGCTTCTAATAAATTATAAAAAAAGCACACCTAAGCATAAGTTATGATTGCGAAGCCCCGACAATGCGGAGGGTCTGGCCCATTAGGGCTGTCCAGCCGTTGGAAGAAAAAGAAACGACGGATCATTTCTATCACTTGCGACTGCGGCTGTCAGCGCATGCTAATTTACTTAACCGCTGCGCTTATTGTATCCTCAAACTGGGTGCTTGTTTCTACCACCGTCTCCTTATCCAGACATAGTCCTGTGATAGCTCCTGACACAGCACGCTTATATTACTCACTGTGACTGAGGCAATAAATACACGTGTTACGGTCTGATAGCAGTGTGGCTGCTGTAAAACTACCGACTTTAAAGTAGCCAGGCAGGAACAACAAGACCATTACAATACAGAAAGGAAAGCAGTACGTCTGCTTAAAATGCAGCCAGAGACCCCGACAAAGCTATCAGTCTACTAAGCCGTAATTCGTTGTCTAGTCGTCTGGCGTACAGGCGACTACTAAGTGCGGTACGAGGGCCACAAGCGACAATTACAATGTTATTTTCAAATGAAGTTGAAAGTAACATAAACTCAGAAAACAAGACGGCCACTGCTAAGTAACTACCCTACTAACTAGCTAACTAACTAACTAACTAACTAACTAACTAACTAACTAACTAACTAACTAACTCCATGGAGCAGGCTCCTTCCTGAGAAGGTAATTGGGCGTTAGCTAATCAAGAAATTACCCGCATCTTATGAAAGCAGGCGGTTCGTCACAGCATTCACAACAGCCCGCCACCTGTCCCTATCATGAGGAAGATCAATCCAGTCCATGCTCCCATCCCACTTCTTGAAGATCCATTTTAATATTACCCTCCTATCTTCGCCTATGTGCTCCAAGCGGTTCCTTTCAATCAGGTTTCCCCACCAAAACCCTGTACGCACCTTTCCCATAGGTGCCACATGCCCGCCAATTTCATTCTACTTGATTTGATCACCTGCATAATAGCTGGTGAGGAGTACGGATCCTAAAGTTCCTCGTTATGTAGTCTTCTCCACTCCCATGTTACTTGTCTCTCTTACGCCCACATATGTGCCTCGGCATCCCATGTTTGACACCCTCAGTCTGTGTTCCTTCCTCAGTGTGAGACGGCAATGACGGACACTGCTGTCCACGGGATCTTATGTTGGCCGCTTCCGAGTCGAAACAAAGATATTTCCCTTTTACAGTATATATGATTCACTGTTTCATAATTAATTCTACACTTTAACAGGATATACATCCTAATTCATAACAGCTAAAGAATAAGAATAAAATATATTTATAATGCTAACTCTCTTCATGCCTGCACTCTGTTTAGAAAAGTTCAAATTCCTGCTGGGTCCGCAAAGACTGCAGAAAGCAAGAAGCGGGTTTCGCCATATCAATGTGTAGTCTTATTTGTCAAGCAGACAGGTAAGGGGTCAAGAAATTACATCGTTTCATGCAATCCGAAAATTCATCACCATGTTCAGAACAGCCTCCGAAGGAAGGTTACAACTGTACCCCTTATCGTGTCCCTGTGCACGGAACGCGTCAACGAATGTCCCGGCGAATGCATATGTCCTCTACGATAAGTCTGCTGTGCTCCGTGGCGTGACAAAATGGATTTTGAAGAAACAGGACATGATTAAAATGACGTACGATAGGAATACATGGCACACCTTTGTGCAGACTAATCACAAGTCGGATCCCACAAAAGGCAGGGAGTTTCTTGGACACAGGAACCTGCTGCGTACAGATAGTCCACAAACGTCCATATTATAAGTGTATTATGTATGCTACATGTCCCGCCAATCTTCTCTTCCGCCATTTATTTGACCCAACAATGTGAGTTAATTTCTGCCCAGAAGACATTAAGGAACAATCACACCACAAGCGTGACTTTCAGACACTCATAATGTTGCCCATTTCACAAAATAAGTTATAGTAACTAAAAGCATATTTTGTATAATGTTTTTTTATATTCTGAATTCAGAATGAAAAGAAAAAAGAAATAATGGTAATAACACAAGGAAGAATATAACTTATAGCACAGAACATTTACACACATTGCCTTTTTAGGCGCATTGGCAAAATTGCGAAAAGCGACTATTACCTTCGTCACGTTTGTCTGTCTGTCCGTCCGTCCGTCTGTCTGTCCGTCCGTCTGTCTGTCTGTCCGTCTGTCCTGCAGCATGTAACAATTTGGCCCACATTGGACGGATCTTCATGACATTTAACATCCAAATATTTTTCAAAAATCTGTCATGAAGACTGAAGTTTCATTAAAGTCTGACAAAAATAACCGGTACTTTACATGAAGACCTACAAACATTTATGATAACATCTCTCTGAATTCTCCTTAAAATGAGAAGTGTTTCAGAAAAAATTATAGAGAAAATCAACACACACACATTTTGTGCACATGCATGTGAAATTCTGTAGCAGTAATGCAAGGCTGATATTTTGTTGGACATATTATTTCGAGAGTCACATAGACTTCCGCAGGCTACCAAGTAGCACGAAAACAGCTTCGTTTCTTCGGCAAGCCGACCTGCAGGTTGGTCCTTGCCTTTCTAGGGGACAAACCATTGTGTTACATCACACCCAGCCAATACTGTCGCTAATACTTATAAGGCTCACAAACAGATGCGATCTTGAACTAGTTAAATCCATTTATCGCCTCAACCTGTAACCCCATGACTAATTACTTCTCGGTTCTCCAAGTAAATATTTTCTGGGTTTCTTCACAAAAATTACGAAATCATTCCTGGCACCGTCCGTCACACATGTTCGGCCCATCACAGATCTCTCGACTTCGCTATCCTAATAGCATTAATTGATATCTACAAATGAAAACGGTAGTCGACATACAACGTACTAAACTGCATAAATATTTTCAATTTGTTTACTATTATCCAACAAAGGCACTTAATTATCACAGGTTCTAAACGTAAACACAGTTAGATGCCGTCCTCACAACTTGTTTTAGTTTAAAAGTTAAAACTGACTACATATTTCAACCACCCAGGTGGTCATGATCAGGCCTTATTACAAATGTAATATCACAGGTTCATAATAATATATGGGCCGATAGGACCCGAAACATATAGCAGTAGAATGTTTTTAATATAGTACTATGAACCTATGATAATTAAGTGCGTTTGTTGGATAATATTAAACAATCGAAAACATATTCAAAATGTCCGCAACTGAAGTGTATCAAACTACAGTCACTTCCTATACTGATCTTGGTTTCTGCTTGAGGAAATACAAATAAGATTAATGACATTACACAGGCGGGTTAATCATAAGAGCTCCAAGAGACACAGACACAGAAGAAAGTAATCCACATACATGTTTAGAAAAGCAGAATGTGTTAAGAAATTCTGTACACCGTTTGAAGCTAAGCCACTTGAAGTAATAGGAACATGGGAAATTTCATATGAAGATGGAGTTTTTCGTACTGTACATTGTGCAGCGAGCAGACTAACTTAGTAGGAAGGCGTCTAGCCGGCACTTGGCAAATACCTTATCCCAGTCTGTGCGAAAGAACTGCGCATCCTCTAATTTTTCCTCGTGAATGTCCTCGGTTCCTGCCGGCCGAATATCATGGCAGTATTGTGCAACAGGACACGCCCTCCTTCCTTTACATTCTGTCTTTCTCGTAATTCATGATCACCTTTCCATTTATTCCGCATTATATAACCTCTGCGGTTGAAAGGTCATAATTGAATAAAGACATACCGAACGTTGCGGACCAGTGGGTAGCACTTTTGTTTCGTATTCGGGATGTACCGGATTCAAATCTCAGCATGTAAGCCGCTATCCTTCCAAGTATTAGGTAGTTTTCCTCAGCCACTCCAGATAAATGTCTGATGGTGCCTCAAACTAGGCTACGACCGTTCATTCACCCCAAAGAACAGCCTATCAGTCGATACAATATAACTTGTGCTGTGCTGTGAAATAAAGTTATGTATTTTCGACACTTGTCAAGCTCCTCTGCTGGTACTTGCAGATGTCTGCATCGATGGTTAAGAGTATAGGTTATACAAAGCTAGCCGTTACACCGAAGGCCGCACTCTGCTTCGCAATCAGGACTTCCCAATTTCGATGTGCGGACCGCAGACAGCCTACCGTGTTCGTGGCCGAATTTCGAACACTGCCCATCGTCTCAGGCTAAAAATCAACAACGTTTCGGGGGCTATATCTGCCTTCGTCTTCATGTAGAAAGGGGTAAGGGGAAAGGGGAGAAAATACTACGGCGGGCACAATATATAGAGCCAGTCTCAATTTCTGGACCGTTTCCAAAATTCCGTTCACAAGAGTGATCATCTACCATCGTCTGGATCTTTTAAAGTTTAACTGTCTATCCTGCTGTAGGTTTACCACGATTTTCCTTATTCCTTCCAGACAAATGTTAGGGTTTTACTTAAAAATAAGCAAAGACCATTTCAACATCCTTACAAAGTCAACCTTCACATAATATTATCTCTCCACTCTACATGATCATTGGAACATTCTGTGTTAAAATACATAACTAATCGAATTCTATATTCTTAAGTTTGATGAAGATGCTATAAATCTGTCACAAGTTCAGTAAACTTTTCTTAAAATGAAGATTTGTATGCCGTTCTAAACTACGGTCTCCTTTTTGGAAATCTCCTACTGTCGTGTTCCCAGTTTTACGTATAAAAGGTTCACAGTTTCCAGCGCATTTGTGAGTAACAATCAATTACAGGGATGCGGGCGCAAACTTTCAGGAAGTTACGCAGAACTTTTAAACTCTAAGGCGGCGCAACCTACAAGGCGAACAGAGAGAGATGTCGGTGTGCCTGACGGTGCGGTATAACGAAGCTGAAGACAATGTTGACAGATCGTATTGAGAATTCCTTACCCATACAGAACATCACGAGGTTATTTCGTAAAGGGAAGAGAACTTCCCGGCTTCCAAGTTAGCCCTACAAATGAAGTTTCTGAGAGGAAGGAAATCGGACCATTCTGTCCCGCTTGTTGGAATCAGAAACTTATATAAATAATCTCTGACGTCTAACTTCACTTCATGCCCTTCCCTCTGCATACATAAACAGGGAAGCAGAAAATTACACATGAATACCTTCAAAAGTAGTGATATATATATGTATGTATGTATGTATGTATGTATGTATGTATGTATGTATGTATGTATATGAGCGTGTCAACCACTACAGATCCTCTTCACCGGAGAACTTTCAGACATACCTGCACAACTTCTGTCTGCCGTCATTTGTGTAAACTTTAACAACCAAAAAAGATGCTTCGCACGAAATTTGTACGTATGTTTACCACTGTACATAATTTAATATTTCTAAATAAATGTCTTAATTATTTACTGCCAAAAACAGCAATACAGCTACTTGTTCCTTGAGGTCGTCGTCACATTGTTTCATGTTATAACGAACCAACTATAGATATACAGAAGGTTCCCATTGCAGTCACTCCGGTTGCCACAACGTATAGTCTTGGAGGTTGTTTTAACCGTATCGGTGGAACAAGCTGCTTCCACCTTCAGGAAAGCTTTACACTCTTCTGCAAAGTCGCGTAACATTACAATATTTTCCAGATTCTACAATAAACTAATGCGGTCTCTGTGCTTTATTATGCGAAGTATGGGAAAGTGATCATAGGATAACATTCAGGTGGATCTTAGAAAAGTAGAATGCGATCGTAAGAAATAGGCGGGAGTTGGCCTAGGACGGTTGTCTATTAAAATGACTTCCAATTCTACTAATATACTTCTCACCGTGACAGACGAATATATCTCTTGAGAAACAATCAGTTCCATATATTTGTGCCTTTCAATACGTCTTGAAAATAACCCGGGGTACACGGATGAGCACCACCACTTTACAGAAGGGTACAGGAACGTTTGCAGAGCGGAAGTGAGATTACTTCTTGGACACATCGCGTTAATATTTACACTTTTGTAAACCTCTAAACTGGAATCCAACCCACTTCGGAAGCATTTTGTAACATTATTTCCATGCATCCGCGAATTTAAGCCCTCAGAGTTAATCATACCATGGGATATGATTAGAGACAACCATACATAATGTACACAGACAGAGGATAACAGAGTCTGGAAACCGTACGGTCGCCTGCACCCAGGCATGCGGGCATTATCACGTAGCATTTATATTAACCTTTCAAAGCCCAGCGGTAACTTTACATACGACCAGGTTTAACATTAAAAAATTCTACGTGGTGCCCACATTGCGTTTATGTGTTTTGTACGGATCTCAGAACAAACAGCAACTTTTGCCTTATAAAACATTAAGAGATTGGTTTTTATAACCGAAGTGGAGAGTGTTTACAGTGCGGTAAGCACTGAGTCCTTATGTAAAACAGATACGCTTCGTCTTTAAAGGGTTAATCACTTAACACGGTATCCTTTGAGCACAAAGCAGGTCAACACAACCTTTTCTCAGGCCCATATTCCCATTTTCCCATTTACTTCACGCCTCAAGCTACGCGGTTTCCACGCAGCCTAAATGCTTACTTGATTTCTTTGTTTTTCCAATGGGGAAACATAAAAACAGAAACCTCAGAAATAACAAAAAAAAAAAGAGATGCATACTTTCTACTCAAGTAGCGAAAAATTACTGGTTTATTCTACATGGTTACACGCTCGCACTGTAACATGGTTTTTAGCTGCCACTCATGCGCTCTGAACGTCCGATATTCTGGCGTAATGCTGAAGTAGCTACATTGACGGGCTGAAAGGTAAAACGTTAATGAAGAATTCCAAATGACTCGCATCCATCACTGTCACGTTACGTGTTTCCGATTTTCAAGAAAAGAGGCTGGCTGTCGGTAACGCAGTACGACAGAGATACACGTTGAAACTGAGTAGGATTCTCCAAAATACGACAATTACATGTGACACTGTAGCCTATATTGCCCGAGGTACAGATCTACATTCTATATAAGATAATTTGACAGACGAGTCTACTGTCGTCTTCCGGCGCATTTCTGGCACTGAATTATTCAACTAGACAACTGGTACCCCGTCTACTTCAGAAAATACTGAAAATCACCACACACAAGACTATCACAAATTGTTTTATCAGTAAGTGACACTTGACCTCTTACTCTGGATGAGAAACATAAGTTACAGCTCTTTGAAAACAAACTGCTCGGGAAAATATTTATTCGTAAGAAGCAAAAAGTGAGTACCATAAGCTCGTGCAAAATGTGAGCTGCCACCCTCTATACACTTCCAACCCAGACAAACGTAAAAGAAATCAGCTTGATTAGTGACAGCCTTGCACATTTAAGACTACGAGCATGTTCTGAACACATTACTGGAAATGCTTTCACTTGCTTTATTCACGAACTACCGTCCCTCTAAAACCACTAGGCTGTTGGTAACATAAAAATGAGAAAAATAAGAAAGGAAAGTTCGCGGGAATAACTGAGTCTTTTCTGAAGCGACCAAATGCCTTAGCAAAACAACTGCATTACCACTTTTCTCGAATGGAAAGAAATAAAACGTCTGCGATCTCTTATAAAAAAATGAAAACTGATCCAGTGGATAGGTGGAACTCTTTCGATGTGCGATCTCTCATATAACTGGTACAAACTATCCACAGAACTGTTTGTTTCTGAGAAGGAAATGGAACGAGGGTTTTGGTGGGAAAACCTGAAGCAAGGAGATCGCTTTGAAGACCTAGGCGTAGATGGGAGCACAATATTAAAACCCATATTAAGAGGAGAGCTGACGTACTTTGGCCTACTTAATAAGTAAGGAAATTCAAGACTAGATAAGATAGGACTTCAGTCCACATGTTTACATTTCCAAACGACACAAGTGACTGTCATGAACACACACGTGTCTTGCTTAGGCCATTCAATTTCAGAACCCTTCTTCATTCTCTCAGATATCCCGACTATGCTGGTAACATGCACTTCTTGTAGCTGCGGAACCGCCTAGCTTCATGGAACAGAGCCCTTCTGCGTCTGTGAGGTGAAAGAACCCCTAGCCTTGTACGGAACCCGAAGATTCAATACCGTGTAAACAATTACCTGCAAGTGGTAGCCCTAGTTAACTGGTAAATTCCAGCCCACGTTTCACATCATATATTTCTAATATATATTTAAATATAATCCTATGTGGGCCTAGATGTGCCAAACAGTGTCTTCCGTTCAGGCTGTGTGATGAAAATTTGTATGCGTTCGTCTTATGCGTATTACGCACCTTTCCCATTTCGTTCTTGAACTTCCAGCACAACATATGGCACAGCATGAAGTAAAACAAAGGCATAATTATGGACGAAAATTTAACTTCAGTCGTAACATTGCCAAGTGGAAGACAATGATTATGTCATGAGATAATTCTCACATAAAACACAGGCTACTTAGGAGAGGCATCGACTTCATATATACAGTACTTACATCTGCTGATAGCAAATGTGAAATATCGATTGCGATGTGCATATTTGAGCTTTAAGAAGGCACAGGATGCTTTTCGAAAGGACACATTAGAAAGTCACAGCAAGGCGTAGGCAAAATATAAATTTAAAAACATTCTTCCGAATACGCTGCATTCTTTGCACGAACGAATCGAATCTTCCGGAGTCCGTACACTTACTGTGCTTGTATCAATTTGTCCGCCATTTGTTTAGAAATAATGCTATATAACGCATTATGCATATGTATAAGAAATCCGATTTCTCACGGCTCGACAGATCCTAGTGGGCCTAGGCATCCACTATGAGGTTCCTCGACCACAGACACACCACACTCGGTAGGACTTCTCTGGACGAGGGATCGGCTAGTCGCAGACACCTCTACCTGACAGCCCCCAACACTCACAAGGGACAGATATCAATGCCCCCGGTTGGATTCTAACCCGCAATCCCAGCAAGCGAGCGGCAGTAGACCCATGCCTTAGACCACACGGCCCCTGGGATCGGCACAGAAAATTCCACTAGAATTAAAAATTCGGTTGAACTTTGGCTATAAGTTCTTGCTGTCCTTGTTTAGTGTTGACAATCATGAATATGTAGTACAGGTCAGTAGATTTGAAGCGCTCATTAAATAACAAAGCACTGATTAGAGACTTCAGGTTGTCACATCGGTGGTGCTGAAGATTCAAGTCATCTGGCATACGACGTTGTGTCGATGGTCGAATGATACTCGCACATCGTCTCAGCCCCAGGACCTACAAGAATTTAATATTCAAACGCCGGACGATCACAAATTATAACGCTTCAGACTTGTGTTCAGGAATTATCCTGTTTGAATCTCAGCCTGGTTGTCAGCTATCTTGGCCGAGGTTCTTCACAGTCCTTTCTCATTCCGTCCCAGCAAGTAAAGGGAAGGTATCGTGAAACAGAGCATGACAGCCTCCTTAAAAGTTGTTACCAAATTACCATAATCACATTTTCATCTCCTCTAACATAAAACCCCAGCAGCTGACAAGTGAAAGTCAAATTTGAATTCCACTATCCAGCTTTCTATAAGTCCCATAAAGGCCTAGTATTCGAAGGGGTCGTTTAGAAGGTATCGCTCTACCTGAGAAGGTATTTGATTCTGCACAACCATTCGTACCCCTGCTCCGTCCCACCTCTGTACTGGAAGTAACAGTGCACATTTGTCTGATGTGATCTGTCACAGGAAATCCCTTAATTGTATGACAATATAATGTGGTGTTGGAACATTATGAATGGCTAAATCCTCCCCTTCCCTTCCCCAGAGGACACTTGTCATTAAATTTTATGGTTCTGACCGACTACTGTGAGGGTGAGAGACCGAATTACAATTGAAACTCCTCTCTGTGCAATGTCACATTTCAAAATTTATCGACGCATAGAAAGTTGTAAACCGAGACAAGCATAGGGGTGGTAAATTAACAAATCGTAATATTTGACTCTGCCGATCCCAGTGGCCGCGCGGTCTAAGGCGTAGGTCTGCGGCCGAGCGCTTGCTGGGATCATGGGTTCGAATCTCACCGGGGGCATGGATGTTTGTCTTGTACAGTGTTTGTGTTGTCAGACAGAGGTCTCTGTGACGGGCCGATCCCTCGTCCAGAGGGATCTTACCGAATGTGATGTGTGCTTGAGTGCGATCAAGTGAAAAATCGAAAACCCTCTACACCTACTGTGAACAAGTAGGTAGAAGAGGGAAGGACTACGAAACGAAATATTTAACTGCATTAAAACTCTACTGTGTACACCAGAGGACTACAGTAACAACAATAATTATTCTGAGGAAAGTACCAAATTCAATTTGGCACGGACTATACTGTGGTGTCACTAGCAATAAGCCACATTCAAGCAGAGTTGTGCTACTTGTTACCAGACAGCATGTCTAGCCCACGTTGCATACATTATGCAGAAGCAGCAGACACTTTACTGAACGTCACTTGCGGTGTGACCTCACCTGACCTAACAACGGGTCAAGGTCAAAATATGTTCACTTCCGCCTTTTGTACAATATGGATCGTTCTCAATTTCAAAAGTGCATACGTTTCGATTTATATCATGTTCAAAATCACCTACTGAACAGAAAATAGGAGACCTTAAATGTTGCGTTCGAAGGCTATTCAAGTTATATAAATGATACAGAAAAAAGGCAATAAACATCTGAAGTAGCATTACATAATGTTGCATGAAATGAACATCTACAATTCAAGACAAACACCATTCTGGTCTTAATTTAATATCCTATAAAATTATATCCAGGTAACCGTGGATGTATTTCCCTCTGCATGACCTGTATTTCTCTGGCTGTTACTACAGTCACACTTCCCAGGGTAAGGCTCTCTCGTCATCTCACTAAGCTCGGCTAAAGGCCACCTACAGGCCTGTATAGCAAAGACGTCCTTGAGACGATAAAGTACCTTCATTCAGTTCAGTATGAGCAAAGCAACTAGCTTCACTCTGCACTGTGATAATTTTACAGTCATCTTAGGGCCATATCTTGGTTCAAGGGGTTAGTTGCCAGCCACTCAGGACGGAGGCACGGCTTAGACCGCAGGCCGGTTCTTTTCAGATTTGTGGTGGACAAAGGGGCAATGGAACAGCATCTTCCCAACATGCTCCGTACTCATTTTGATTACCTACCACCGATTTGTATAAACAACAGCGTAGTCAAGTAAAACACTTCACTTCAGTTCACTTCACTACATGTAACTTCTGGCGCAAGTGGCAGTGCCACAGCGTTGCTAACCAGCTATTCCTTCCTTGGACCAGACAGGACAAAGATTAGTTCCTTGCACTTCTGCCGATAACAGATAAGGCGGTCCGTGGATTTTTACAAGATACTTCCCGGCCTTTTTAAGTCCACAGAAGTCTGCAGTGTTACAAATTCATATTAAGTCGCCGCCACTGAATTGAATAAAAAAAAATCTGTGCTTATTCCAAGTCACAGCAATAGTCCACTATTATTGCGACCGGCACAGTCAACATCCTGTTTTAACTCCTGTATTATGCTTGCAAAATCTCTCAGTTGATCTGCGATCTTGTTCATACAATTTCTTTTTACAACCTTGCTCAGTACTGCTGACAGACTGTAAGGCAATGGCTTACTGATTCTTAATAGTATACTGTACGTCTTAAAATTGTGGAATTGTTTACCCAGCACCACAATTTAATAGGCAAAGAGCTAGAACTCGAAAGGAATATGGTTGATAACATGATGCAGGTAATTATATTATGTGATGCAAGCGAAAACACAGTTAAATGGATTAAACAGGGTGTCTTTTTGTCGTGTCTCTGAGCATGGCAGCTGTCATGGGTTGTCCCAGAAGATGCAGGATTTCTATGCAATAAAGCAGTATGTAAGAGACATCCTGTGTTAGGAGGCTACGATATTTAGAACTTTCGACCTCGATGCCCAGAAGCCCCAGCTTAACTCTTTGGCTGTCGGGGAAAAACCAGTTCTTAGCACCTGGGTTGAGTGGCTAGTGCATGAAATGTGTCGAAAGGAACAATATCCTTAGACACAAATTTGAGTTCCTGGTCACTACGACACGAAAATCTGCGCCTTCCTAGAACTGGCATCATATATTGCTGTATAGACAAATATTACGATTTTTTTTTTCAGTTTCGCAGATCTAAGACTTAGGGAGATTCTTATTTATAGTCGAAGAAACCGAAATGCTAGCCAGGAAACCCAGTTCCTTTATAAGACACGACCAATATAACTTAAACTCCTGCAAGATCAAACTTTTTAAGGGGGTGGATTCAATTTGTCAGATGAACCACTCCCCCGTCTGACAAGATGTTAGAAACTGAAGACGTTTTGAACTACTGAAGTTGAAATACAATGCTATAAGATTCGGAGAACGGCATGTCACATGTAACGTGACTAACTGCAAGAATGTTTTCCGTAGTCTCATATATTAAATGTAATAAAAATAATAAAACACAGTTCAATATCACTTAATACACCAGACGATGGAAAAAGTGCGGGCCGCTACTGACTGGAATACTGTAAAATCCTTTCGCAAATACGAGCATGTAATTTAATCAATACATTAACCAACTTATGTACTTAATAAAATACATTCGAAAGTAAGTATAAACTCCCACATGTTTCGGCACCGAGGTTCCATCATCAGGGAATATCTAAACAAGGACTACAAGGACAGCACGCTTATGTAGGAATTAGGTCGCATTCATTAAAATGATTGATAAATTAAAGTATTAAAATTACAATAAATAAATCTGTGTAAAAAAGGTACAGTTGTCTTTATTGACCGCACGAAGGTACATAGGAAGAGCAGAGGTATCGTTCCACTCATTCATAACCTCAGCTCTCGATGGAGCTAAGTTATCAATTTCACGCTCCGGCCGCTTTACCTCCGAGGAAGGAGTCCCAGTACCGATTCAACAGAAGGCTGTGTGGGCACCAGAGACGGTCTGAAACGTGCTGTACAAGACAAAATTATTTTGCCCCTTCCGGGAATCGAACCCCGGGGTCGTTCAGTAAGTAGCGTCGTCACTATACTGACTACGCTACCCCCGTCACCCTTCTTACACTTGCTCACTCTCTTAAGGTACGCGCACACTGGAGCGCAGCGGACGCAACGGACGGACACAGCGCACGGAGATAAAATATTCTTGCCGTTATTAGCAATGGGACATCGCACACTGATCCGCACCGGACGCAACGGACAGTGGCAATTCCGTCTCGAAGGGGAATATTTTTCACCCCGGCCGGCGCGTCCATCTGACTGAACGGTCAAGATATCGTTATCGTAATGCATGGCACGCTGTATCGTATTTCGGCCTACGGGCTAATAGAGTTCGTTTGACTGCAGGCCGCTGATTAGCAAACAACATGAGCAGTTCTGAAGACGAAGAAATAGTTATTATGTCCTTGTTAAGTGAGGAAGAACAAAAGAAGAAAAGAATGATTCATTGCGAATTTCATTCCTTATATCCGGACTTACTAGAAGATGAGGCCAAATTTTTTGAGTATTTTCGGATGACTTATGGAGAGTTTATGACTCTCCTGAACATGTTGGGACCTAATTTGTCAAGGGAAAATACATCTTTTAGAGAGGCAGTAGGACCAAAGGAAAGACTGGCACTTTGCTTAAGGTAATGTATTTATTTCTAATAAAGTTATTCAAAAATACGAATTGACAAAAAGGTAAATCTGAATTAAAGATTAATTTTAATTTTTTCGTACGTTGCTACTTCACTACTGAGCAGATTGGGAATAACAGTGTGGCAGGTCGCCAGACCCCTGAGCATGATAATCAGCTGTTATTAGCAATTTCCGAAGAACTGGAATTCATCAAGGCACTTCTCATTTCTATAGAATTCACCATTTGGAATAATTTTCCTTTAATTCCGATCTGATCTCGTAAAGGAAAGGTCTTCGCAGTTTGCGCCATGCTTATAAAATAGTTAATGTGTCTTCAGAGGATGCCTGATTCTTCTTTCTTGACCATAAATATTCCTAAAGAAGTTAACTGGCTCTGTTATTCCAAGTGCTGCTGTTCCTTTTTAGTTGCTGCTAAAATTCTTTTTATGCAACCATAAGAGTGGAACTGTTTTAGGGAGACCTGAGGGTAGGAGATCACTCGGGAGACCCAGGAGTAGATGGGAGGATAATATCAAAATGGATCTTCAAGAAGTGGGATGGGCATGGACTGGACTGAGCTGGCTCAGGGTAGGGACAGGTGGCGTTCTCTTGTAAATGAGGTAACGAACCTTCGGGTTCCATAAAATGCGGGGAATTTCTTGAATAGCTGAGGACCTATTAGCTTCTCAAGGACTCTGCTCCATGAAGTTAGTTAGTTAGTTAGTTAGTCAGTTAGCTAATGGATTAATGTATTAATGTGTTACATATAAATTATCGTCGGAGTTGGATAGCGGAAGCAGCAGGGACCTCCTACGTAAATTACCCTGAGAACAGACATCGTCTTCACTGAGCTAACCTGGACTAACCATCCCAGTGTGCAGTGGACGGCCGCAGTTTTATGTCGCCCAGAGCGTGAGGATCGGTAACACTTTCTTTCTTCTTTTGTTCTTCCTCGCTTAACAAGGACATTGTAAAGATTTATTTTTCTTCAGAACTGCTCATGTTGCTTGCTTATCAATGGCCTGCCGTCAAACGAATCCCCGCAGCCCGTCCGCGGAAATACCATGCACTGTGCTCAATCAGTAAAAATATTCCGGATCGTCCGACTCGTCCGATGTGCTCCAGTGTGCGCGTACCTTTATGCCCAGATATTCAACGTCAGGAGTGCGTCTTCAGACACTCCCAATGCATGTCCATTTCACTGGGTGACAGAACTAATGTCACACCTTTGCAAATAAGTCTAATTAGAGTAGTGCGTATTCTAATTTTTAAGTTTTTACATAGAAGATGGAAAGAAAAAGAAGGGAAGAGTTCATCATTCAGTGCCGCGGCCACCGGCTGCGAGACTACTGTGCGTTCGTATGAATTGGTGCGTGTGCAGACAAGAGAATAGCCGCTTGCATAATAAAAACGGTCTCGTTTGAATACGTCACTCATCGATTGACGAAGTGGTCCGCGTGTCAGGAGGCCGTTCGGCGGTCAGTATCGTGTATTCAAATGCAGTAACTCCAGGAATGAGGCAATAACAATCCTTCGGAGGTAAAATTAAACACTGACAAAGCTAAAAGCCTATGCGTGTTCCAGAAAGGAATTTCACATTGAAAAAGCACAGTACATTTACACTGCCTGCGAGGACTGGAAAGCACTTTCATGCCTTCCTTTAATTTTTTGACAAAAATTGCATAAATCTGAAGCATAAATGACATATCATGTGCCTGTCCATCCCCCCTGTCTGAATATTTCATCTGTCAAACAACTAAATGCATTTTGCCAGATTTCAAGCTTCCACCGTGGAATAAATGAGATTTTCTTTCCTCTGAGACGTTACGCAGCGGTGATTGGTAATCGGTTACCGACGTTTCGGGACAACGTATCGATCCCATCTTCAAGGGCCAAGACATTGAACCCCTGAAGATGGGACCGATAAATTGTCCCGAAACGTCGGTAACCAATTACTAATGATCGCTGCCTAAGGTCCCAGAGGAGCAAAGACCTAAACACATTTTTTTAAATTTTAGTGTGCGGGACCTTACCTGAACTTTGTACAGCGAATTTAATTCTGATCTGTATGAATCACTTATAATTCGTGCTTCACTTGAACGTAAATTTAAACTTGATAAAATTTCTCAAAATCTACTTGTACACTACCGGGATGAAAGATACATCTCGCCGGTCACAGTGGCCGCCCAGTCTAAACGGCGTACTGACATCCAACGCTCTGTATCGATATCGTCTGCTTGATTCCCACCCGGGACACAGACAGGCACAGGCCCGTGTCCTACTCAAGTATGTCCATTTTCCATAAACAAGATTCATAGACCCCTAAAGCGGGAGGCCTTGGGCCTGGCTCTCGGTACAATAAAGGCTAATTCACACATGCCATGCCGTTCCCATGCCGCGTCCGTGCCGTTCCCATGCCGCGCCCGTGCCGTTCCCATGCCGCGCCCGTGCCGGCCCAGGCCGCGCTAATTCACACATGCCGTGCTGCGCCCCTGCCCTGCCGTCTCCTTCGTGAAAGTCCGCGTGATAGCCAGAAAAATCCGAACTGCTAATCTGCTGCCTACATCATCACCAAACAACCTTCGTGAGACTCCGCCTGTTAGCCGGAAGAAGCCGAACGTAGGCAGGTCGCCCACAGGCCGTCGAGAGACGGCCGATGTTAATTCACACATGCCATGCCGTTCCCCTGCCGCGCCCATGCCGCGCTGTGCCGTGGCCTTCAGAAGTTCCTTTCGAGACGGCAGGGCAGGGGAACGGCACGGGCGCGGCATGGCATGTGTGAATTAAACACGGTCGCCCTGTGTAAATCAAATGGGAAGGCCACAATCTTAACCTCTAGCGAAACGGCATGGCAGGGGAACGGCACGGGCGCGGCATGGGAACGGCATGGGCGCGGCAGGGGAACGGCACGGGCGCGGCATGGGAACGGCACGGGCGCGGCATGGGAACGGCATGGTATGTGTGAATTAGCCTTTAGGGTAGCTCCAAGCTTTAGATTTTCATTATGGTCACCGTAGAAACCTCAAGTGGCAATATTAGAGTAGTGTGGCACCGTTAAAAATTTCGGTTGAGTTACCGCCTTCTTAGAATTTGGTCACAATTACGTGGCCTTGGTCCCTCCAAACTAATTCCTGGAATGTACCTTGAAACAGAAAACGGTCAGCTTCTCAGAAACCGTCACTTACAATTCAAAATCATCTTCCCGCCCGATCTGATAACACCGCGCATATCACCTCCGCAACGTGAAAGACCACTGCTCACAGAACTGCAAAATCAATTACGGCTGCGTGCACATTTAGTGGTGGCGTGACTTGGGCAAACATTCATGTCTGTGTTTCCTCAGATGTATGACGTACTGGTGGTAAAATCACGAAGGAAGAGATAGGCGGGATATGATATGTGTGCAGGAGATGAAAAATAAATACAAAATTTCAGTCAGGAAATCTGAAGGTAAGAGGCATCTTGGGAGACCTACGTGTAGATGGCACGATAATATAAAAAAGTCTTAAGCATGCAAGATAAGAAGGCGCGGTTTGGATACAATTACAAGGTGGGAAATTTCAAGACGAGCTGAGCAGTTTTTCAAGGGTCCTTCTCTGTGGAGTTCCTTCTAAACAGAAGAAGGAATCAGGATCCCCTCAAGACACGACGACGCCCTGTGCCGACGAATTCCTCCGCGTCAAACCCGCTACAGCCAACAAATTAACAAAATACAGCAAATGAACCCATTCCTTGCTGTCATTACTTTCGTTTCGTAGTTCTTATCTCTTCTACCTACTCACAGTAGGTGTAGGTTGTTTTTATTTTCATTTGATCATACTCAAACACACCACGGTCGGTAGGACTCCCTCTGGACGAGAGATCGGCCCCTCGCAGAGACCTCTACTACTCACAGTAGATGTAGGTTGCTTTTATTTTCACCTGATCACACTCAAACACACCACGGTCAGTAGGACTCCCTCTGGACGAGAGATCGGCCCCTCGCAGAGACCTCTACCTGACAACACAAACATTTACAAGAGACAAACATTCATGCCCCCGGTGGGATTCGAGCCCACGATCCTAGCAAGCGCTCGGCCGCAGACCTATGCCTTAGACCGCGCGGCCACTGGGATCGGCGCTGTCATTAGTATGCAACAGGAAGTGCACGAACCGTAAACGCGGGTAATTTCTTATCTTACGCCTCAGTTTGTGGAGTATTTAAGGGTAATGTGAAAGAAAGCCTTCAAACGGTTAATTTAAGAACACGTACGTAACCATCGCAAACATTTAACGAAACATGACATGTTACTAGTTGAGCTCTGCGGTCCTTCTGCTATTTTTTAAGCAGCGTAGAATGTTAGTTTGTTACCGACGTTTCGAGACAACCTATCGATCCCATTTTCAAATGTCAAATAGACCCTTGAAGATGGGACCGATAGGTTGTCCCGAAACGTCAGTAAGAAACTACCACTCTACGCAGCGTAAAATGCCAAAAGAGCCCAGACCTCATTCACACCGCGGCGGAAGCCTGCGTCCTGTCCGAAGATGCTCCGATATGAGCGCATAATCGGTGCTTTTGTCTGGTCTTTGTAACTGATTCGTTTTCTTCTACTCCCGACTTCAGTGGTCTTTTATTAACATTTTAGTTCCGAAATAGGAAAAAATATCTTATTGAACCTTTTCTGGCAACCGTTATCAGAGGATCACTTTAATGAAGAAAGGAAAATTCGCCACTTATATTTATAAGCACTTCCCAAATTCCTCTAAGGACACGCATCTGTCACTGCTCAACTATGCAGTGCTACAGCAAAAATATTGGGGGACAGCAGTTCTGTCAGTAGAGTGTGGATAACACTGCCAACAGCCTGGATTCACTCCCATTCAAGGTCCCTTCATGGTGCTGAGGATATCAAGCCTATTTCAAAAGCAACAAGAAGGGAAAAATGCATCCCTTGGATGGTGTACAAAGAGTGCTTACTCTTTGTATACGGTGTGGGTGCTGTCCTGGCATACACTGTGCGCTGTACGTGTAAACTGCGTAGACATCAGTAAGGCGATTAAAGGACGTCGGACGGCGGTTAATGCTTACTATGCAGTTATAATAAAAATGATTTCCACGTAAGGAGGAAATATGCAAATACTTAAAACAGATCAAAACTTACGCATGTATTTCACGAATCCTGGCAATTTTTATCCGACGCATGTTTGTAAGGCGAACACTTAATGAAATACATGGAACGTAAATAAAATTACGACCACTAACATTCATAAAGCCGATCCCGGTGGTCGCCTGGTCTAAAGTGTAGGTCTGGGGCTGCTCGCGTGTGGGATTCTGGGTTCGAATTCCGCCGACGGCATGGCTGTCTATCTCTTGTGATTGCTCTGTGTTGTCAGGTAGAGGTCTCTGCGATGGACCGATCCGTCGTACAGAGGAGTCCTATCGAATGTGATGTGTTTGTGTATGATCTCGAAGCCTGAACAATGAGGCGGCCTATACCCTAGTAGGGCTGTTGCAGCACAAGAAAAAAATATTCATAAAAGGGGTCGGAATAGCGTAATCGGTACGGCGACTCGCTGGGGTTCGAACCTCGGTTAAGAAAGAGATTTTCTCTTCTCCATATCCGCCCAGACCAACCCTGGGGCCCATCCAGCCTCCTCTACATTGAACAGCGCGGTTCTTCACCAGGGGTAAAGCGGCCGGGGGGGGGGGGGTGGCTTTGACAACCCACACCCATCTAGCATTGAGGTTAAGCATGAGTAGGGCTATACCGCTACTCCTCCCTCTGTGCCTTAACGGCATGTTACGGGACGACCTTTACCTTTAAATTAACTGACACATTCTTATTCTTCAGCTGCATTATTCATGATTTATAATGAACATATACATACTACTTAGAACAGACTTTAAATAGGAGCCGGAACACCTCAGTCGGTGTTATGACTGGGCTCTGCACTGGGCGACAGACGAACTGCTGCTGTTTGCGTGCCGGCAAAAACAAGAGGTTAGTCGCTTCTCCAAACCGTACAGGCCGGTTCCCGCAACCGCGTCCTATTCCATGGGTACCGCGAATGCCCTCACTGGGAGGACAGCGGAAGGGGTGTGAAACTGATCACTCTCTTCCAACGAGCGTGAAAATTCAGAATGACTGGAGCTGTACCTCCAGTCCCCCATATGCCTTCATGGTGTGCACAAGGAGAATTTTACATTTACCTCACATCATAATTATTTATCAATTTTCCCCATGATCGTTTTATTACTGGCGAAATAATCCGCGTTATCCTCCAGACAGGAGGAGTGAATGCGCTGTCGCTTCCCCGTAATGAATTCCCTGTTATCCAATCTGTATTTCATAATTGCAGCTTCCTAACAAACACAAACAACTTTGCAGAACGAAATAAGCTGCTTTTACACAACTGTCAACAAAAGAATTGTTGACTTTCTTTCAAGCGACACATTTTTAGTACACACTGATTAACACAGTTCTAAAACATTTCAGTGCAAACGTTGAACCAGTTCATAACAGCGATGTTACGACGCCAATCTAAACAGCAGCAGCGACACTGATGATGACCTCACGCAGGTTCAAAAGCATTACGTCGAGAAACCTTTATCTTGACGGCTGCGCGATTAAAGCTAATTGGTTTTATAAATTACCTGTGTCCAGCCTGTTGTCAGTTAAAGTGATCGAGCTGCCTCAGTCCTGTCCGTGTAGCCAAGACGACGAATACCGACTTTAATCTACATCCACCAAACAGTTCCAGGGAAAAAATACATGGAAAGGATACGACTTCCCCTTTAAGGCTAGCACTCATTTATGTACTTTGCGTGAAGAACGCGTTAGCGCAATACACATTTAGGAACGTGCTTGTAGCCTATTCCGTCCCTGAGGGGAGAGCAGATGAATCAACATATGCCGCCTTTTGTACGAGCGACATTTCTTATCTGTTTCTAAAGAACCCATGCAGACTTTCGTTTAAAAAGTCATCCCTCCCATGGCAAATAGATAGGGATTTGTGTGCCTTACGATAAAAGAAAGGAAAAAAAGGGGCGTCGGAAACTTTATCCTTTATTGGTCAAATAAAACAAATGTTAACCCTTTAAAGACGAAGCGTATCTGTTTTATATAAGGACTCAGTGCGTACCGCGCTGTAAACACTCTCCACTTCGGTTATAAAAACCAATCAGTTAATGCTGTATAGGGAAGTAATCGCTGTTTGTTCTGAGGTCCACACAAAACACATAAAGGCAATGTGAGAACCATGTAGAATTTTTTAATGTTAAACCTGGTCGTATGTAAAGTTACCGCTAGACTTTAAAAGGTTAATAGTAAGAAAGTGAAGGCCTTCAAAAGCACTAGAAATGATAACATATTCGGAGGACAAGACGTAATAGCGAAGTGTTGCTATAAGTACGCACTTAGGGTCATAACGTTAGTAATCGTCCGAAAGATTTGTTACAATAAAATGAACTACCTCTGGCGCTGACATGAAGCCGGTTGACAGTCCGAAGCGAAAGTGTAAAACCGTGACATTTCGAAGATTCCAGTCTTCTGAGATATAACACCCTTTAGGTGCACGCTTTTCAGGAAAAAAACTTGCTGCCTCCATCTTCAGGAAGCCATCAAATCTTCTTTGACTAATGTATTCAATTTATTGTACCAACTAAACGCACATTAGTTACGTATGAGTGTTAAACACGCAGCTCTGACATATTTCGGTACAAGCGTACCGTCTTGAGGGAGAACAATATGCCAGGTTTAAAACCAACTGTCAGTGACAGGCTATTGTTTAGAAAGTTCCACAGTCTGTAATAGGCTCCTTTGTTGATATCGTTTATGTATAAAACATACAAAGTGTACTGTTCTTAAAACCTTATTTAAAATATGATTACAGCATTTCTTACATAACAAATACGATTTATACAAATTAAAATTATTGTTGCGGCTGGTAGTGGAAACTTGTAGTTTGTGGCATTATATGTTCTGGTCTCTAGTGCGTACCCTAGATATCGATGTAGCAATTTCATCCAAAATGTTGGCAGCTACAAGGGTCTCTTTTATCGCGTCCCTGAGAACGGAAGCTTTACCGCTCAGAAAGGCTGCATCCGCTTGGCAATTCCGCAAGTACTGACATGCTCAACGACATAATGAAAGCGACACTATGCATACACCATTATGCACGGCGTCATATCCCACGAGACTGGAATCGTTATCAGCACCGCTGAGAGACCCCCAAATCCCGCATCGTAATACGCGGTGCTTCATCAGTGCAAGTCACCACAACAGTTCAGATTATATATTTTTCAGAAATTCAGTTGTTGTGTCACTAGCGGACACTTGCTGCAGATACAACTGAATGAAAGTAATCAAACACGCTAAAGTGTCTTCTTTAGAAAGCTTGTACATAATTGTTTTCGGGTAGTCAAGACATTCATTGCCTTCAAGGAACCCAGAGATTCTTCATTGGTTTAGAAGAGTCCCTTTTACTGACCAGATCCTAAGTCAGTTAAATTCAGTTTTCACCTTCAAACCTGTTTCTTAAACAGGTATTTTTTATTTTCCTATAGTCTATATTGGTGCTCTAGTTCGGTGACTTGGTGGGGGGTTCATAACAGCGTCCCAAGAATTTAGAACTTTAAGCAATGTCACGCACGGCTTTAGACATGAAATTCGCAAAAATTTGTGAAGACGACATCGAAAAGTATTACCACAAAGGGCAGGAAACATCTTCAGTAGTCGAGCGAACGTTAGCTTCTCAAGAAACAGCACGGTATGAGCTACGTAAGTGTACGTAGTTTTGCAGCATCGAAAGTGATGATAGACTAATAGATGGCGAGTAAAAAGAAATGGAGAGCGGATACATTCGCTTAATATCAGACATTACCCTGGCTTTAGGCCTGGTTGGACGGACTGAAGCCACAGACCTTTCAGTACGAGATCCGCAGCCCGACTGAAAATCGAATGGTTTACCTTCCGACTACAAGTACAGACCGTCACCGCTTCACTTCTTAATTGGGCTACCATGGGCAGGGGAAGAGTAAAGAGGTGTCAACTATAACTGAAAGTGACTCTCCACGCCACACAACCTCGCATGACCTCTGTTACAGTTGCACAGCCCCTCACGATGCACTCTCTAAGCGTCTGTAAGAATTGAGAGGAACAATCTTTGTTCTAATCTACATCAGATGGTTTCTTGGCACGTACAGTGATTAACATGAACATGACGTGAAAATAGAGACAAGTAAATAACGCAACGCAGGGAATAACTTTCAAAAGAAGACCAGACGATATTGTACCGCATATTAAATCTCACACTGGCAGTAGCTGTAGCTACTGCCAGTGTGATCTGATCTTTCAGTTACAGGAGGTAATTTACGTTTTCCAAAAATGTTTATTTATATTTAATTTATATTCCTAATTTCTGTCGATTTGTTGAAGGCAAGATTATGATATACTGTTGCAAAACTGTGCGCAGATTTATACATGCTAGTCTGGTATTCAGTTAAATAGGCAACGCTTCATAAAGCAAAATGGTGAGATACACGACATATAAATCTATAAATGTAATCAGGTCAGTTGTGTATGTTATATATTTGGCTACAACGGCGGCGGCGGCGGTGGTTGTGGTGGTGACGACGATGACATGATGATGATGATGATGACGACGACGACGACGACGACGACAGGGATGTTAAAGAGTTGGCTGACCATATTTAACTAAATTGAAAAAGTGTTTAGGGGACGAAAATTGACAAACTGACCTTCCTATTCCGCTTTCACGTCATGATCTTCGTGGGCAAGAAACCTACAAAACCTGAAATACATGCAATAGCAGATACTTCTTGATATTCACACGCTGTGTAAAGGCACATAAAGTGAACTCCTTAGACCCTTGTATTTACGGAAATAAGCCGATCCCACTGGCCACGCGGTCTAAGGTGTGGGCCTGCGGCCGTTCGCTTGCTGGGATTGCGCGTTCGAATCCCGCCGGAAGCATGGATGTCTCTCTTGTAAGTGTTGGGTGCTGTCAGGCAGAGGTGTCTGGGACGGGCCGTTTCCTCGTGCAGAGGAGTCCTATCGTGCGTCATGTGTCTGAGTGTCATCGAGGAAAATCGCAGAGGAAGCGTAGGCCCACCAGGGGCTGATCGAGCCATGAAATAAAATTACGGAAATAAAGATGACACTTTGACTAATCAATCACGTTTTGATTTTCAGATTTTACTGAAACCGGTAAATGCCACTCAGCACAGAATATCCGCCCAGGCATAAATAAACACATACTGGCTGCCCAGTTAAAATCGATAGATTGATTAATATTGCAGCCAAAAAATGGACATTTGATGGACAATTACATGACTTATTTCTCCGGTTAAGAACGTCGCAAACCTCCGACAAGTTCCAGGAACACAACACCGCATACTGTTAGTTTACGACCTGCTAGCTTGTAGGTTTTAATGGAATAAATTAGGGGAAACTTTCCCGGTAAAGTGACGTTTATGTCTCTAATTCAAGCATCAATCCGTAATATGAGTGGGGGAAGTGGGGCGTAAATCCACACATTAGCATCGGCACTACATTGTGGTAAGTTGTTGCGTTCGCTCCTGGCAGCAATACCCCGGGAAAGTACCCCAGGTTACCCACCGGATGGCGAGACAGTTAAACACCAGAATCGATCTTGAAACTAGAGCGAAAAATATCTACAATTTCTGTAAATCGAATTCACAGCACTTATTTTGATCCCTTGAATTAACACAAACTATGCCATAGAAATTGTTGTCTCCTGGGTGTGAAGTCGTATAGCCTGGTAGAAGGCTACTGAGCTTTCAGAGGATCCTGCTGCTGCCATCCTCAGGGCAGAGGCTGGAGGGGCCAAGATCCTGTGAGTGCTGGTACACTCCTGCCACACCACGTATGTGACGTCACATAAAGGTGTTCACAGTCCCGCAGTGGGCACCACATACCTCACAAGTTATGTCCTACTTCTGGACGGGTATTCTTTTTGAACAGCATGATCACATATCCAGCACATTAGCTGTTATTGGTGTGTGTTTCACCAAGAAGCATGCATCACGTTTCACATACGACGGCTCTAACCAGAAGTTTCATGGAATGGCTGCGCCTATTTGATATTCTTACCCGCTTCGCACAAGTGCCGGAGAAGTTGCCGCGAGCATAAGGCTAAAACCATTCACGGGTTCTAAGCGCATCTCCGCACTGTGGCTACGTTCACGATTCGCTCACAGTTAGCTTACAGTCACGGATTTCGGTACAGTATTCACACTGAAAGCTCATGCGGCCCTTAAGCGCGTAAAGTTTGCTTTAAACACGTTCAGAAAATGAACAAAAAATAATTCGCGGTAACCGCATTATTTTGGGCCAAGCATTGTTTCGAAGAATACCCGTGCTCACAGAGCGCCCCTTGACGCGAGCATCAGCAAGTACCTTTAAATACAGGTAAATAATAATGACTCTAACTGCGACATGACCGTGGGCTTGCCCATGGTGTGCCCTGCATGGTTGTAATGCAACCAACCGAGGAAACGTGCGTGGCTATATGGTTATACTGGGTCGATGTCTCCTGCAAGTTCACGCAACATAGTTTTTCACGCATTTGGGTAGCCATAAAATTATCTTGTAAGCCTACAAATGCGCTTTTATTTCAGAATCACTCGTACAGTATGTGTAAACATAGTTAATCCGAATTTAATGCTATGCATCCCGTTGTGTTATTAACAATAAAAATCACTTAATTAACCGTCATAAAATCTTTCTTAACACAGTGCTGTTAACTTCATTAACACTCATTACGTTGTAATAACGCCGTCTACGGTGTGGGTATGCGGCTGCTCGCTTACTGGGATTGCGGGTTCGAATTCCACCGGAGGCATGGATGTGTCTGTTGTGAGTGTTGTGTTGTCAGGTAGATGTTTCTGCTCTGGGCTGATCACTCGTCCAGAGAAGTCCTGTAGAGTGTGGTGCGTCTAACAGAGTGTCATCGTGAAGCCTCTATAATGAGGAGGCCCTGGCCCAGTAGGGGCTGTTGATCCATGGTAAAAAAAAACGTGGGAATAAAATTGTGGTGACTTAATTATGCGACTTTTATAGATAATCCATTAAATCAGCTTTCGAATGAGGTGGGAAACAAATCGCTGCCTTCCAGACTTAAGTCTCATAAAAGACTGTGTAAGAATATTAAGCTAGAAACAAAGTGTGTATAAAGTTTGTTTTTACGGCGTTGTGTGTTCAGGTTCGTTACGTTGTGCAGCAGGATCGCTGGGTACCATTGATTCGAAGAAAAATTACCAAACTTCGAATATACGAATTGAGGCGGTAAGTTCCTCTGAAACGCTCGTATCAACTGAAAAGGCTACAAGGAGTCATAAATCAGCAGACCATAACTTGAATATGTTATTATGGCAATATCACTAAGAAAATAACAGTGTTTCAGAACTGAATGAAACAGAAAAGGACTGTACTCTAGGCCTGATAGAGCATCATGATAAACATATGTGGTAGGAGTGTAATACAATACAAAATATAAGATTATCGAGAAATAAAATAAGCAGTATATAAGAATATCACCATAGGCACATAAATGCATTAGAATGTCACGAGTGAACTGAGGAGTACATAAAAGAACACCCCTCATCCGTACAATTCCAGCTCTCCTTCAAACACATTCCCACCTGTCTTACTTTTAGGGCACTCAGTCTTTGGTAAATGACTAAGAACTGATAACAACAAGGAAAAATTGAAAAGCTACGTCTAGTCTTAAAACCCGATCAAAATTTGAACCTGCATGGGATGTGATAATTAGTGCAGCCAGAGCAATGGCCTGACACTACATAACGAAAGACAGCACGTTGCGGTACTTTTATTCATCAGCGGCTGCCCTTCAGTTTCAGGAGTACACTTCTTTGAATTCAAGGTTTAGTCTTGCCCAAATGTTTAATTTTACAATGCACTGGATTTCAGCCTTAACTGTTGTGTTTTTCACTTAAACAATATTCCCTGTCTTTAAATATTTTTCTTCGTGTAAAGTCCCCGCCACTTACTTTTACAGTCTCACCACAACCCACAATGTAAGTCACTTGCCGAGTTTTATGAGAATACTCTTATGTCTTTTCCGATGACATACCAACGTACAACACAACACGCCACTTTGCGCCTGTGTCTGTATACTGCAGTGTCTCAAAATTCAATTCTCTTTTCTTCCTGCTGGCCATTAGCACTGCCTGGAGGCCGGCCATTTTTGTCAAGTGAAACTAAACGAGACGGAGAAGAGTCTGCTATTGATTTCCTGGAGTGGGACCAACTCCCTGGGTGAAGCGGGTCTTGGGTCGCAAGGGGTGGAAGAGGTAGCCCCGCGAGGTCACTGCATCGACTAGCCCACCTGGCTAGTCATTGAGATATCTGGGGGTTCGAGATTATTTGGAACATATATTTGGGTATGCACCTTCTTAGTTTCACTGATATTCCTTTTAAAGTCAATAGTTACTCGGCCGGCCAAAAATTTCGTCTCCGTTTATTAAAACTGCAGGCCTAGTAACCGTCTTTACAAAAATTAGTCATCGGACCCCATTATACGCCACTTTAATCCAGGAGCACTCTGCTCCATGGAGTTAGCATATTTATGAATAGCAGCATTTCCTTGTTTTTCAGACTTCGAAATGTTGGCCTATACCTCTATTAAAATACTTCACGAACGTACTGCATTGGCACACCAGCACTTTATTTCACACAGTTATATTGGATGCAATGTTTTGTCGCACGCATTAACTGCACTATTACACGCCGTACACTCTGGTTATCTCCATTTGGTTCCTCCTGCACAGTTCCATTGCTGCTCGGATTAACACTACTACTACCACCACAACCACAACCACCACCACCACCACCACCACCACCACCACCCTTAGTGCAGTCTCATCCTGACCCGTTCCTTTCTTCTGCACATTCCCAATTGAAGCAGAGTAGACTACTCCAGCACTGAACGTCACACACGCGGGTTCTGTTCTTGTCTTTATTCACTACCGCCTTATCTTGTTACCTCACACCTCAGTTTCTCAAACAGCTCCCTCACTCCAAGGTTCAGAGATGGGCCTTGCAAAGTACTTGGAAAGCCAACCACTGATTACTCTACTCATCAGTCCACCGGCCAACAACGGCGCCTAACCTACCTACCCTATCAGTCACATATATGACAGACCCACACCAAATTACGTTGTAACGTTTTGATGCGTCTTTAGCATGGCCCATTTAAGCGCCTTATATATGCATCGGAATTTTGGGTGATAACAAACAAAGATGAAGAAGCTCTTTGTTCGTTTGAGAGGATTCTTAGAGGCGTCTTTGAGCAAATGCAAGAGAATAGTAAATGGAAAACATAGAACTCTGATATGTATAAAATATATAATTACACAGGTATGGTAAAATGCATTAGAATTAATAGATTACAATGGGCACGGAATGTGACACGAATTAACGACGAACTCCAAAAAGAATACTCGTTGCTCAGCCAGAAGGGAGAAAAGGGATTGGAAGACCAAAGATGAGAAGGCTGGATGGTGCGAATGGAGACAGCAAAATAATAATCGGAGAAAGGATGTACAGCAGACAAGCTGGGGACAGGGATGAATGGAAAGAGCATCTGATTAAGGCTACAGCCTACCTGGGGCTGTCGCGCCAATGATGATGATGACCCTTACGCCTTACTTTTTTAGGATATAAATTAAGTTAGACTATATCACTTCAATTACACGATAGGTTTTTAACTGATTCTTAAATATGACTTCTATTATAAGAATACCGCATGTTTATTTGATTTTATTTTGTGATTATAGCGTAAGGATTCAAATAGATCTTATTACTCTCTGATACTTTAGGAGCTATCAAAACGTAATCAGCTGAGTTAGTACTGTACAACAGCTTCGGAGGAACACAGCGTCTACATGTTCAGTAACGATCTAATATTTTCTAGCTCATATTTTCTTAAAATCATAAGCTACATTTTCATACAGTTATGTAATGCTGTGATGGAGATGGCGGTTGTAGTTCAGTAGAAGTAACAGCAGTAACAATAATAGCAGAACGCTTTATTTAACGGAGCTGTCAATGGCTAAGATTAAATACTCTCGACGTACGAAGCGTCAGTGGAACGATACTAACAGACGAACAGGAAAGTACTCGGAGGGAAACCTGTCCCAGTGTCACTTTTCCTTCTAAAATTCCACATGAAATGACCTGGAATAGAACCCAGGTCTCCGTGGCAGAAGGCCGGCGAATAAAAGCACAGTATTAGCAGTATGACTAACAGCAGAATTAATAAGAGTAAGACGGTAGTCATAAAAGAAGTGGTACGCCTAGAAATGTTTTAGTAAGATATGATTCTTCGGTATTTTATCGCTGCCTCTCAACATGTAACGTTAAGAAATGTTAAATTTCGTTTAAATCAGTATGGTTAATTGACGATTATACAGCGTTGAAGGATGGCATAGTGAACAACGAATAGAAGGGCTGTGAAATAAATCTTTCATTCCCATATTTTGGCACTATCATGGGGTTTCCGTGGACGGAAGACCACAACCCTGAGTCACAATAGCCTGTCTCCGCGCCCAGATTTTAACTTGCGATTTACCGCTGCACACTCGAACGAGACATTAGGTCAGACATTTAGGGTTCGATGCTTTTCCGGAATCTATGTAGGCCTACACTTGTTCGCCTGGTTACATGCCAAAATTGCAGTGGCCGGTCGGCCGACAGACAACCTTGCGGGCGTGAAAACTTCCGATCTGCCACAGCCCGCATGTGCTAGCTGTCTGAATGCTGACACACGTCTCGGCAGTTCTATTTTGTTTCACCACGCGCCGAAGTTGACTTGATACAGCTAGTAGTGCACATGAACAGTCTCCGCAGTTCGGATGTTACAGCTACTGCTGCACATGAACAGTCTCAGCAGTTCGGATGTTACAGCTACTGCTGCACATGAACAGTCTCAGCAGTTCGGATGTTACAGCTACTGCTGCACATGAACAGCCTCCGCAGTTCGGATGATACAGCTACTGCTGCACATGAACAGCCTCCGCAGTTCGGATGTTACAGCTACTGCTGCACATGAACAGTCTCGGCAGTTCGGATGATACAGCAATGTTGCACATGAACAGCCTCCGCAGTTCGGATGATACAGCAATGCTGCACATGAACAGATACTGTTGCACACGAAGTCTGCGCTGTACAAATGATACAGCCACTGTGCAATACAAAACAGTCTTCGTAGTTCAGATGGTAGGGCTACTGTTTCACGCGAAGTCTCCACAGCTGACATAGTACAGCCACTGTACAGTATAGAAACCTTCATAGTTCATAGGGTAGGGCTATCCTTACGCATTAACAGTCTCCATAGTAGAGCTTGTACAGCTACTATTGCACAAGAAGTCTCCGTTATTATTTCTTCCTTGTTTTGCTTATCAACTGCGTGCTTTTTAATGACAAGGTTTCTATAAACTGGAACGACCAGTGAAGGAAGCGATCGTAGTTTGTTTTAAGGCAGTGACTTATATTTAATTCAAAAGAGTTTTAGATACTATGAGGTACTTCTAAACTTCAAAATCCGCATGCAAGGATGGATGTGAATGGACAACTGAAAGTGATGCGCATAGAGGATATCATGACCTGATCTACCGTACCAGGGCGTTCCTATGATTCCGTTGGAGAAACTGAACGAAACAAGGACTAGTCTGTATCAAGGTAGCCCGTCTCCAGGTCAAGGTTTGAACCTTGGGCCTCCAGAATACGAAGGGGGAGCAGAAAATACGAGTAGTTCACAGCGACACTAGGTTAGCAGTTGATACAGCCTTGTGTATTAAGATGATGCCTTAAACACGGCCATATTTGCTTATTTGGACACCATCAATTCATAATTCAAACAAAAATTCTCTCTGCATTTCATGCATATGCTAAGTCTTTCAGGCATGGAACAGTACCACCAAATTAGTAATAAGCGCTAAATAAATTATTGCCATAATCAAATAACAAGGCAGGTTAGTAACGGCTTGTCGCGCCCAGACGTACAGCGGCAAAGTTTGAGATGTTGCCAAAACTACCAATCAAACTTGACTGTCTTAAGACCAACGCAACATGAATCAGCAGTGCCGTTTGCGCCTTGGCAACATCGTACACAGGTCTGGCACTCTCCGCCTCTCGCTTAAAATAAGTGAACTTCTAAGAACTAAATATGTAGCTTGTTTGTAGAAAATCCGACAATTGGATCCTTGGACTTCACCCGAAATAGTTTATGTTCATACAATGAAATTATATTATGCTCTGAACACCAAGAAAAGAAGGCAGAGTAGCGATAACAAATCCTGTTTGCCACAGACATATTTAGTCATTGGCAGTTAAGTAACAGCCATCCGAATTCTTGTATGATTCGTAAAAGCTCTTTCTTGAAAAACTGAGAGTTTCTTAGCCGATCAGAATATTTCCTGCGTTTTACGAAACCAAACCACGTTCACAAGAGCCCTGCAATAGGCCTTCTCAAAATTATACTAACCAAACCCCTGTTACAAAGCACAAAAAACACACGCAAGAAAAGAAACACTCTATCCTTAAACTGAACCAAAATAAACAAGCGCAAACGTTCCAAAGAAAAGAACGAAACTGAAGTCTCCAATAAGCTAGCAAACACTCCACCAATAAACAGGCCGTTCTCACTGCCAAGCTAACAAATTAAGCATTCAAAGTAGCTAATAAACCAATGAATAAGCTAGCGTCAAGCAGGCAGCTTGGCAGGTAGCTGGCTCAGAGCCATAGGCATGGGCTGTCAGCGCATCTCTACGTAACAATCACGCCACTTTATCTTTTGGCCACAGGGTGATGCAAACCGACAAAATTGTGAATCACTTGTGCTTCTGCACTCAACACACTAACGAATTTAGTACCAGACGGCACCTATTAACCGAAAATATTCAAGACACTATAATGTTACGGAATCGCAGCGTTTCAAATACATTTACATATTTCTATACGTCACCCTATAAATCGATTATTTAAGCCATTTATTTACAGGATTATTAAACAATAATATGTGAACGATTCTACATAAATATTTCTGTCAATGGCCGATTAATTAACCCAAAATTTGTTTAGAAACTCTTCAATGTTTTAGGCATATTTCATACACACATTTCTTGGAGGGTTGGCTCTAGCCCAGTCTTTAAGCGATTGCCTGTCGACACTTCAATCTCATGAAGCAGTCATTCATGAGAAGCGAACAGCTTCTCAGCATGTTAAAAATTTCCGCTTTTTATGACACGTGGATTTTTTATGTGTTTACAGTAGCTTGCTAATGGCCATATCTTGTGGCACTTGAGTCCAACCCATAAAATTTATATTTAATATAAACCTTAATATTATCATTCCCTCTACACCTAGGTGTCTGAACAACTTTTACGTCTCAGAGCTTCTGACCAAAGTACTGCACTGAAGCACACACACACTATATATGTATATATACAGTTATTGTTTTTAATGTTCAATTTTAATGTCCCCCAGTTTTACTACAGGACTACTACACATGAAGGATATCGTGCTACGGGAAACAATTAAAATACAATTAAACTGGCGACGTCGCACCTTGGAATGCGCTCTAACAGCGAGAATTTGCACTTCCTCGGGAATTTTAGCAACAAATAAATACCGCATTCGGCATCACCATTGTCTTCATCGCAATACACTTCTTGGTTTGAATCCTGTAAGACCGTTCAGCCACCTTGTCCTTGGCCATCCCGTATTTTTATTTCCAGCTTCACGGAAGTGTCAGGATTACAGAGGAATTCTACATTTGTTCGCTGTTTGTAAATGGTCAGTTTTACGTATATCCACATGGAAGGGCACAGGCTAAGGGTGTTAGATAATGGGGTGCTAAGACAGATGTGTGGACCTCAAAGGAAGTACTAGGGGACTGAAGAAAACTACACAACGAGGAGCTTGTACTCACCAAACATTATTCCGGTGATCACACCAAAGGGAACGAGATGGGCAAGGCATATGTCACACAAGGTTTTGGTGGAAATTCCTCAACTAAGGAGACAATTTGGAAAAACTAGGCATAGATGGGAGTACAATATTAAAAACAGTTCTTAAACATATTGTTATGGCGTGGTCTGGATTCATCTGGCCCAGGACACAGACCAGTGGCGGGTTCTTGTGAACAGGGTAATGAAATTTCTGCTTCCATAAAATGCAGGCAGTTTTAGCAGTCCAGAAGCTGTTAGCTTCTTAAGAAGGGATCTGCACCATGTAGTTAGTCTGTTAGTCTGTTACGTCCCCTAATTTTAATATTGAAACTACATATACTTTGCTGAATGCCCGCGTTAAGTTTACTGCGTCTCAGGGCATGCTTAGGTAGCCTTAAATTTTATTTCCACTACCTTAATTCTTCTTCCACCACCAACGTTTCACTGTCACACTTGACTCTTCATATTTGTACCGTATTACTTCATAAATCTTAAGCTTAAATTCCAATTATAACTTAGCTTGTCCTATTGAATTAAATACTACTACACTTAAGTTCAACTCGGAAATATGAAGTTTGCGTTTTCAAAAATTTATGACATGCCAATTCTGTCCATAAGTAAAAATTTCATGACCCCTGTCTAGCGCTCATCTGACCGGTGTCCCTTCCCGTAATAATTGGCCGTGTTAAATTTACAGAATGAAGACCTTCTAGGTCCAGCTGTTGGCTGACGTCCCTCTTGCACAAGACGTTTCTCATTTTCCGACCCGCTGCGCGCCATTACCTTCTTCTTCCCCACGCACGTGTATTACCCTTATAAATACTGAAATGTAACGTACACTCATTCGAAATTAGAAATACGAACTTATGTTTTTAAAGATAATACAACACAGTCATGAAACAGAAACTTTAAAAGGTGTGTTCCACAGTTATATGAAATTCGTCTCTTTTTTTAAAAGAGAACATAAATTAAAATTGTCTGACGGCAAAGTGCTCAGGAATAATTGGATGCAAATAGTAATAAAATACAAAATCTTAATTATATTAAAACACCGTTCATTTAAATTAAATCAGAATTTTAAATTCTTTATGAGATGTTTCCTTATCAAAGCCCGTTATGATTACAGAAAGCTGTTATGAACGCGGAAGGAACAATATGTAAAGAGAGTGGCTAATTTACGGAAAAACGATATGAGACTCCTAATGAGGCAATTGATTGACTTCGAGGGCGTACGTACCGATCTATGTATAAACTCATCTGTAAGGGAAATTGATCCAGCTTTGACGGACACACAGCAGAATGTGTACCATGTTGTGTGTTGACCTACCAATGAGTCATAGCCAATCGGATGTCCCCCCCGCCTTGGCCCAAGCACATTAACCCTAAAGTATCAATATCCCAAATGCTAAAGGGAAAATGTCACCCGCCTCTCTTATTTGTTCGTCCACATAAGATACTCACTGAAGCCTAGCATAGACGCACTTGTCACAGAAACAATGACACTATTGAACGTTAGCCCAACAAGGGGTGACAAATGTTAAGCGTGTGGCTATTAGTACAGTTGTCTGTGTACTTCATTCAGGCATATGGGGGAGGGGAGGTCATCCTTAGTTTTTACACTAGATGGAGCTAAGTAGTCACTTGCACGCCCCGGCCGTTTTACTCCGAACGGCACAACCCACGTGTCTCATTGAATATGAGGCTGGTTGTGCTTCAACCGCTGGGAATGCTTTGGACAAGAAAAAATTATCTTGACCATGCCTGAAAATAGTACCTAGGACGGCCAGAGCGAAGCCTGGTCACTATCGTGTACCTAAAACAGAGGCTTCAATAAGCCTACTTAAATCTACGTATCATCCCAAAGGATACGGCAAGTAAGTTACACCGCACGCAATCAGTGTGGTTTAAAGTTCGTGCAGTCTCTTATTACTTAAAGTCCGGAATCGTGGGTTCGAATATCATTCGGTGAATGCCTTATGTATTACCGTCACAAAAAACCCTTAATAACGATTTAACTTTCGTTACAGTGCTTAATTCTAAGGTGGACCGTGCCAGAGTGCCTAATCCTTGAAAGGTAAAGAAATAAGAACCACCTGTACAAAAAATACAATATTTTTATATAAAACTCACTCGTTCGACAAAAAACGGGCCTCGGAAACGCACACGCAAATAGGAAAGCTGAATGAGGTTCATGTAATCGGAATTCATCCAATGCAAATGTGCACAGTTCTATAAATCCAGGATATTACACCAAACCTGCAATTTAGATTGTGTGTAACATATTGCTTACATAGAATAGAAGATGCTAGAGATTGTATTTATGCATTTCGTGCGAAGAATTCGGTCAAACAAACGTAATTAATTCCTGACTTTACGAAATGTGTCTTGCATGCATTCAGTAACACCCTTAAGTGCACTCCTGTGACAGTACTAACGTGTAGTCAGTACATCACAAGCATACAGTTACGCGATTTTAATCACAGCATTTTACGCAGCTTCAGCACTGGGTCCAGGGCAGACATCACACCGCCGAATATAGAGTAAAGCGGCGTGCGATCCTACCAGATTGTCTGCCTGTATGCGTAGGGGTAACAGTGCAGCAGTTGAATCTAGGGCAACACAGCAAAAACCCGAAGAATGTGAACTGAATATTTAGAGGTTACTCGCGTGTTAGTGTAAAACGTGGTCTCCCACATTAAGGGAAGACATCAGAGTGCTGAGGAATATAGTTGGGCCAAAGACGGATGTCGTAACAGGAAACTGGAGGAGACGCCATAATGAGGAGCTTCACGAGCTGTACACCTCACCAAATATTATTCGGGCGAACAAATCGAGAAAGTGAGATTGGCGGGGCATGTGGCACGTATAAGGGAAAAGAGAGGGGCATATAGGGTTTTGGTGGGGAGATCTGAGGAAAAGAGACCACTTAGAAGACCTAGGCATAGATTGGAGGAGAATATTAACGCGTATTTTCAAGAAACAGGACGGAGGCGTCGAACGGATGATGTGGCTCAGGACAGGGAGAATTTGGGGCCTCATGCGAACACGGCAATAAACCTTCAGGTTCTATAAAACGCGGGGAATTTCTAGATTAGCTGAGAAATTATTAGCTTCTCAAGAAGGACTATGCTACATGTAGACACGTCGCTAGCTATGGATATACGGAGAAACTAGTAATCTGCACCAAATATCACAACGATGGTGGAATTATTAACTGTGATATTCATGGGGTAGGTAGAATGCATGGGATGGATAATAAATGATAAAGAAAGGTTGAGCCTGAAACGAGGATATTGTTAAAGATTTCAGGAAATAGAATATGTACTGAATTCAGATGGCTCAGAATAGTATTAAGTGAACGTCTTTCCTGAACCTCATGAAGGATCTTCCGATTCCACAGCAAGCGGTCAATTTCTCCACCAGCTGGACGACAATTAGCTTCGCCATATTAATTCTAACCCACGGCGTCAATAGGCTTTACTATTGTAAGTGCGTTGAGTATACCTCCGATATTTGAGAAATGTCACCAATGTGTGAATTAATAATTTTATTTTGTATCATCCAAATATAACGACATGTACGAAGGGTCCCGTTGTAAGTGTTGGTACTGGAATTGTTCCTCCAGAGGCCACCTCTCTGATGCAATACCAGGTCCCAATCTGACTGTCACTGCACTACCCTGTGACGCGTGTGTGCCTAACCCGCTACTATTTAATTGCTTTCACTTTTTGTCACATTCTAAGAGCAGTTCCTGGTTATACGGTTTATCCTATTGAACAGACCGGGCAGTGAGGTTGTTTACGTACTTCTCTGAAGAGCCTCTCCTTCCTTCCGCGTTTCGTGTTACGTTTTATATACTGTACATTACATGACCACCCTGAAACCACATTTACGACTTAGCAAAATCTTAAAACACTTGATGTCTATAGAACAAAACAAATGTTTGTAACGTACTGCTTCTCGGGAACGCTGCTGCCCTCTGTCATAGGATTCATGTTCGTATTAATTCCTCACGCTGTGTGAAAGTACACTATCGACAGTATTAGAGTCACAAATGAGATTTCATCGCCACTGTACTGTTTCTAAATCACTAAATTATACTTCCGCATATTATCCACAGGGAAGCGCATATGTTGAAAAAATTACCATATAAGCGCCAAGGCTTCACAGGAGGAAATAAAAACCCCCTCAATGTACCGTATTCTAAGCCAGTTCAGTACAGTCCGCGCCTTTACTGTGCGTCCGTAATTAACAGCTCTCCTTTCCCACGGGTTATTTACAATCCCCCCTCTATGACATCCAAAATTACGCCCATCATTAAGTTTATATTCATAAGACGGATCACCACTCACTCAACTGCCTTACTACACACTGCGGTGCGCCAGCTAAATGACAAAGGTTCTGCAGATATATGCGAACACCGTGGCGTATTGCACTGTGCCGTGCCGCACTGTACTGTAGGTATTCACAGACTTGTACACACACACTGCCATCTTCCACCTGGCAACCAGCTCTTGTATCCTATGCACAAAGTGACATAATGCCTTTATTTTCTTTCAGTCTACCAAAACATTATTGCGTACAAAGATCTGATTTTTGGTACTAGTACGTGTTTAACATTATTTTGTGTACCGTAAATATTAAACAGAACTCCTTAATTGGGATTCTACCATTGGTGCCTATAACATATATTATCTTTTGGGTTTTGACGCTATGTTGCCCTGTGTAAATTTGCCGACGTTTCAGAGGACCCTGGTGCATCAATGTTCTAACCACAGATTGAAGCACTGGCCCTCTGAAAACTTCGGTAAATTTCTACCACATTAACACTCCTACCGCATGGCGACATTTGAACTTACATTCACAATCTATAATCGTAATTCAGTTCTTAAACAATGGGTAAGTAAATGGAGTATGACACACATGTACGTCACTGCACGCACCTGCTTTGTGTACTAAGTATCATAAGTACTTACATTATCAGCCTTCTACAAAACATCTTCGTTAAGTGTATTATTTAATTCTTTATGAGAAGGAAAGTTAACCAAACACTCGGAAAAACGGAATACTAAGGCAAACTAGCTCTTAATAAACATTACATGTACCATATTCTCAATCTTGCATTAACATTAACTGTCTATAATTACGTCGCTTAGTGGATTTTAAACCGAAATTTGGGATATATAAAGTCCCACAAACCGACCACCGACTTGTCTGTTCCGTATTGTATCAAAATTTAGCATTCATTCGTAATTAAGTTGTTTCATCGTTTCTACAAGCGCGAATATCAATCCAAGATACAAAACTGCGTGTTGAGATACAGGAACTTACCCAATAACCTAATTATGAAGACTAAAGCAGCCGTTAATAGTAAAATGTGGCCAAGTTTGTTTCTCATTTCGTAACTACGCTACCTGTCTATGTAACGGGAGCACAAGCGAAAGATGTATTTCAAATTATAAAAATTCCTGCTATCTCTCTGATATTTTAGAGGCCAGCAGACTGACACAGGACATTCTTGGCTCACGTGGCTTTGGACGGATGCGACACGGGTTGTCAAAGCAGCATGGCCGGAGAAAGAAGGTGTGTGGCAAGTACCGGGCAGTCAGAACTTAAAATAGAATATCGGACGATCTATGTGGGGAGACAGACGGCGTGGATCTTGGCCATGCCTGCATATATAATTTTACTTATCAGAAGGTTTAGCGACAAATCAATGAAGTTAAACTATCCTATTAGCAAGCACAATTGACAACAATTTATATATATAACGTTAGAAAATGTGTTATTCTTTTCTATCAAGAAATTTAGGAACACCGCCAGATTCCATTACAAATAACATAAAGCCAGCTCTTATGGCATAGATTCAACAGCAATGGTAAGAAATACACCAATGAAATACCCGTACTTTGCAATTGCATGCTTTCCTAGTTTTAATATTTTATTGTGGTTAATGTTCATCTAAGGTAACACAAATCTACAGTGTAAAATTGCATCACACTGCCGACACTATGGCGTCGAAGAAATATCGATTGTTCATATTTCGTTAAATATAGCATCGAAAGTTTTAAATAACTGCTGTATACCTTAGGAAAAACCATTTCTTCTCTGTTAAGATGAAAAAAGTATGGACCAAAGAAACGTCGGAAATACAGCCTATACATAACAATATGCCGTCACCCAAAGCAGGATTCACACAGAACATGGTAGCCAGCGCCACGCTCACTCCTGTAACAAACACTACACAAACATCTCACTCATTGGACTCAACAATACCAAAAAATTGCTTTCACACTTTACACACGATGCTTCTTCATGTAGTCCCATATCGCTATATGTCCATGTACGCCATATGGAACACTTCATATTTTCGTTTTATACTATGGATTTCAAGATATCAAGACACGTCATGTATTGTTCGCTTAATTTTATCTCAATTCATGTTTTATACATAATTTATTGATGTGGTTCCTCCCTGCAGGTGATCCATAACGAACCCAAACATGTTGGGGGCATAATGTTTTAGATATAAGAACGTATATTGATATGTTTGTTCATTTTGTTGGATATCATTCACAGAATAACCCATTAATGTTCGTAAGGAAGGTGCATTTTCTAAGTAGCATAAACGCAAGTTATAAGTATTATTCATTGGTTGTCATAGCAGTCTACGGAATAATTACAGGCAAACGCTGAAATACTGTGAAAAAATTTCTGCCCCCGAAGTCCACATTTCGCACAAGTCCCACACAAACTGCATTTGGAATGAACCGGGACACTGTAGATGGAAATGCGCCGTTCTACGCAAACGTCCTGACTGCTTAGGCCTGCCTGTCGCAAACGTTAGGTGGTTTGACGACCACTAAGCTTTGGTTATAAGAGAAATCGCAAGAGTAGTCACAGCGCAAATGGTACCTCCCGTTCGGAGACAGCGTGGTGGTCTCATACTCACTCGTCAAATGGTGCCTCCCGTTCGGAGACAGCGTGATGGTCTCATACTCACTCGTCAAATTGTGCCTCCCGTTCGGAGACAGCGTGGTGGTCTCATACTCACTCGTCAAATGGTGCCTCCCGTTCGGAGACAGCGTGGTGGTCTCATACTCACTCGTCAAATGTCGCTCAACAGTCAGACACCATGTCGCAGAAGAACTAACATCTCAAGAGTGCAGCTGATAAAGCCCAAAACTCACAAAGTCAAAATACTGTACCAACGACCTACCCCAGTATCACTTTCTTAGCCGCAGGTCTCATATAGACGTCTCTTGTATTGAACTTTGGTCTCCGTGGCGTCTGACCGACTGGGCGTAGCCTTTAGCAGACGTTTCCTGTTTAGAAACACAGTGGTAACTGCTTCACAAGAAACAGGTGCCTTGATAAGAACAGCAGTTTGCTGACTGATATTATTTCACAGAGAAAAAGTTGCGGGTAAATATTAGCGAGTTCTGCAGAGAATTTACTCTTGCTCCAAGTAAATGCCCCATGACTACCCCACTTGCAATTTATGCTGCCAGAGTTACGTTGCACGGCATAACTTTTCTTTCCGAGATCTCTTTTATTTTTCTTCTTGTGAAATGACAAACAAGACAGCAGAGTCGACAAGCTGGGTTAATAGAGCATTCGGCTTCTGTCAACAGCTGTACGCGACAGAAGCCTTGCAACCCAAGCTGCTTGTCCCTCTCTTCCTTCGTTGCACTCGGCAAGACAACTGCGAATCTGCATATTTTTTGTGGTTTACTTTACGACGCTGTCAGTATCCCAGGACATGTAACGTCAATGACAGGATGACTGTTATATAGTGAACTGGAAAGGACTTCGAAGGAAGCGGTCGTGACCTAACGAGTGTCTTGGGGGACTGGTAAAAACCACAAAACATGAAGTCGGAAATAATCCGGGTGCGATTCAAAACGTATATAATCCGAATACAAATGTAGAAGGTTATCACTGCTGTCCCTTGCTAGGTGGTATATGAATATGATTCTTGGGCGGTACTTTCCATACCCAGCTATAGTCGAGGACTGGGTTTGCCTCAAGAAGGTAAAGAAGTGAATCGATTACTCTGCAGATCACTGCAACAAAACCTGACTCGAGGAACAAAAATCAGAGAATGATTCAAATATTTTTGAAAAGAGTTTTACGACTACAGCTATCTGTCTTTACAGACGGAGAAGTCGATAAATGTCGCTTTCAAATATGCTGCAGATGTTGCTCGATAAAAATGACTCCTCAAACAGGTGAATATCTCAAAATTACCGATTCATTACCTTCTCAAAATAAATGGTTCATTTGTACACATGGACTTTCCCTGTATCCTCCTCAAGGTATGTCAGGATTTTTACAGAGCGACGGGGTTTCTCCGGGCAGAAAATCGTACTTCACCTCAAAATTTTGCGTGCCTATCATGCTTTTATTACTGACCATGCGTACTGACTGAAGTACGCAGTTGGGGCGTTTTCAACTATATAACGTTCGTGCCAAGTGTCATGAAAATCGGTAAGAGGCTGAACACCTGAAATAGGGAGAAACGCGTGCACGAAGGAAATACGTTGATCTCACACGCCAACTATTATTTATTTTTATGGAAGGAACGACTAAAAAATGGATCAGTAAATGGCTAATATGAAACATGTACGCTACAGAGTATATCCGCGAATGACTGTCTATTCTGTGACAAAGCTTGAGATAAAATTAGAACACGTTTGTATATCTACTGTTGCTGACAGCCCTACGTTTGTATATCTACTGTTGCTGACGACCCAAAGCGCCTTAATATTTTCTCTTACTAACACCGGAGCAGTCGAACTGCCTTCCGCAACCACTAAGCTGGCGTCTTTATTACATCTTTAATGACACCACAAAAAGTCTTCAGGTTTCTTACGGCGCCTCAAAGAAAATGGGCTGTCTGAACAATGAAAACGTTGCAGGAGTTCAGATGGCTTTAACAAGGGAATCACATTTATGCCACTGTATCCAGTTGGCTGGTGTGTAATTGCTTGCGGCTTCATACGTGTCGGCTTGCGGACAACTAACAGATAATTGCAACATGATAAGCAGGTAACACTGTCGGAACTGCACAGTGAACATGACTCACATTTGCTGTAACAGTATCTAAACAGTTCTCAAAATTTTCCGTGAAAGATTATTAACTAGCCAGCACGAACTACTGATCATGTACGGAATCTGTTATGTGTGCCGTGTAAATTAAAAACAACAGACTATAGCTGATCGAGTCACAGGCACGTATGTGATTCTCACTCATGCCGGCTGCAGTTACTCTCAACGCCTGGCATGGCGTTCATTGCCAGATGGTACTGTCATGTACATACTTCCACCTTTTTCAAGAATCCTGCGGTCCATACACGCATATTTCAACTATTCATCCTGCCGTTCATTCTGTAATTAAGTGTTTACTGTCACAGCTACTAACTCCATATGTGCTCTGCACTCTTCTGGGATATTACGCAGAGTTGAGTGTTAGTTTTGTACCGACGTTTCGGTACAGAACTACCACACAACGATGCGTAATGTCCCAGAAGAGTGCAGATCTCATCTACATCGCGGCGGAAGCCTGAAATCATGCACAACCCCATACGTGTTTAAGGCTGAGTGGTTTATAGGAATGGGACAACATTGCCACCTGGATTTATGTATAATTATTTTGTTAGTTTAAAACAAGCAAGACTTTAATTAATTAAATATCATTTCGAACCCTTTCACACGGCTTGCGGACAAAACAAAGATTTGAAATTTCTAATCTGTTCTCCTGCAGTACACTTGCTCACTGTTTGCACCTATGTTGCGTTAAAGAAGACTTAAGTCTCCTGGCACGTTACAACTTGTCGAATCGTAAACAGTTACGGGCGTTTCGGAAGAATAATCGCGGTGTTTTCGTCTTCACGGTCAAGCGGTCTTTTTGGGCTGACTGACCTTATTACACGTACTTATTTACCAGTCAAACAACACAGCACCACATCCCAGAAGACTTTACTGGTAAGAAACTCCGCTGTAAGTGGCTCAAATCCGAACTGAAAATTTAGCTACTACGAAATGCATGCACTCGTGTTATTTTAATTCGTCATTCCAGACCAGAAGAAATGACTAGTCCCTTACCTCATACAGATAGGGTGGATAGCGTAGTCGGTATAGCCACTCTCTACGGGCTCGGCGGTCCGGGGATCGCATTCTGGTTGAAGGAAAAAATTTTCCGCACCCATCCAGACCGGCCCTGGGGCCCACCCAGCCTATCGTGCCACAGGCACCCAGTCTCTTTCCCGGAGGTAAAGCTGCCAGAGAGTGGCCTTCCCCACCCACTCCCAAATCTAGCACCGAGGTTAAAGAAAGAGTATACTTCTACCTTTACTCCCCTTCTGGGCCTTTACAGGGTCCCTTCTACAGTGACCTTTACCTTTACCTGCCTCAAATACAACGACCCAATGCTTTTACACGGATTCATTGACGCATCAAGTGGAATGAAGCTCGAGAAGGATAATAAATCGCTTTGTTAGAGAAAAAGTTAATGTGGGAGGAGGAGAACAAGCAGCCTGCACGGAATATGCGAGGACACGTGACAGGTTCCCAGAGTACGGTAGCAACATCCCCACGAAACAGATTCAATTAGCAGAAAGGAAAACTTCTTACAAAGCAGATAACGGAGAGGCTGCAGAGTGCTGTTCTCAGACCCCTGCCTACACACTAATTCACTTGTATGATTCCATAACAATAGGCGTCCATCCAATGGAGGGGAAACTCGCAAGGAACGTTTCCTACACCTGTAGCGAAACAAAGAGGAATTCTGGTTTTAGCAAATAACACAGAAACAAACCAGCAAGTATGGCTGGCAGTAAACGTAAGAAAAGTTCAGGCAAACAACACAATACGTTCAGTTCAGCAGAACTTCTGTTTAATATCTAACACAACATGCTTCGGTCCTAGGACCATCATCAAGTGTGTCATACGGTAAAAAGTGAAAAATTTGTGAGATCTCACAAATTTTTCACTTTTACCGTGTACAGAGTCTTATATGTCGCACCTGATTATGGTCTTAGGACCGAAACACGTTGGTATGAGTATTAGATATTAATCAGAAGTTGTGCTGCACTGAACGTATTGTGGTGCCTGATTGTATTTCAACAGCGGAATGTATCGTGTTAAAATTAGTGCAGTTTGTTCTGTGCTTACTCAAGCACCAAGCCATGAATGTGTATGGGAGAGTGCAGGCATAGGTACACACACACATTTGAACTCGGCACTACATGGACATCAGTGATGAGCTTCGCACCCAGTGCTGTGGAGTCGGTACACAAAACTTCCAACTCCGACTCCGACCCCTTCATAAAAACTCAATAAGTATTAATAATGGTAAACCTATAACACATTTCATCACCACCACGTGAATCATCAGGCTACTTTTTAGACTTATAACCTATATTTAAATATAAATCTAAGGGTTACTGTAGCTGTCAGGGCTCTGGAGTTTTAGCATCTAGTTAAGAATTTAGATTTAGGTCGGACTCGGAGTCGGTACATTTTTACCGACTCTCCGACTCCACCTAAAATTCCCTCCGACTCAGACTCCACATCGCTGTTCACACGGCAGTATCTTGGCCCTGTGGAAAGGACTCTCGGCACCTGTTGGAGAGATAGCTGGGTGAACACCAGGTATGCTGTAGGAAAGATATTTATATCTTGCTCCAGTTGGGAATCGAACCCGAATACCCTTTCGTGCTCGGACAGTCACTGCCTTGATGCCTTTTTTCGTGGTTTTCCTCGGTACTATTACACATATGTTGAGACCGTGTCTGAAATTAGTCCATAACAATATCCTCTCACATTTTTCCCAATTCAGTAAACATTTATAGTCTCACAATTCGAAGCTATATCCTGAGTTAATAACAGTTCCGTTAAGTAAACTATACATAAACACAATTCCATTCTGCATAGCAGATACAGTTGGGAAAGGGTCGTTAAATAACCTCAGAATCGATCAGTATCTCTGTACAATTATATTAAATAAGAGGGAGAGGACAAGGTGTGGGGGAAGGGAGGTCAACGTGTGTGATTTTCCGTGGTGATCGGTGTCAGGCACGGGGCGACTTTCCCTTCAGTGGGAAACCAAAATATTTGATGCAACGGGGTAGCGTACTGTTAGGGTGCGGGCGCTAAATGGGTGCTGCCTGACAGCTTATATCGCGCTACATTTATCATTCCGCCCGGAAACAAATGAACACTTTACGTTTCTACGGAATACAGGACAGTAGGAACTTCCAGTGCGCACGTCAGGCGACAAGTTTCCCACAAGAGAAAACAGAGCTGCTGTGGTCGCACTGATTGCCCGATTACCTTACTAAGTACAAGGAGTACAGCCCTTTTGCAGCAGCTGACAGTCGCTCAACTGGTAAATAACCGAAGTATCAATGCCTTGTTCACTCGGGCCGACCACTAGTCATTTTCCTGGGTCAGCTGTATTCCGTCCACAAACTGCACTGGGTTAATTAACATTAATTTCAAGATCAGTTGGCAAGAGCCTGCTAATGGTTCCTGTCCGAGGCCAGACGAACACAGCTCACACCCTCACACTGTATGCCTTTTAGACTCATTTCAATATTGTCCTCTTATCTATGCCAAGATCTCCCAACAGACTCAGTTCTTCGAACAAATGAGATTCCAGGTTCTCAACGTCGATTACATTAAAAAATGCGGCTTCCTGGGACGTAATGCCGTATAGATTGGTACAAAGGTAACAACGTTTCGGCAGAACTGACTGGATACTTATTCAGTACATTTAAGATGCCGAATAAAACGCGATTTCCCAACCTAACAAAACAAATAATAGCAGGCTTCCAAAAACTTACAAGTCCAATATAAAACAAAATCCTACAGATGTGAGAAAACCATGAAAAATTGCTTACGAAGTGGAAACAAAATGTTTAGTATAATCTGTGGATATCGATATTAATAGATGGGAGTGCTCCAAAATATAGTTGACATGAGGCCTCTGTGATCTCACATAAAAATAACGTTGACGAACTGGAATTATTCAAAGACTGGAAAGAGGACGGGTAGATGAAATCCAGCTGTACGTAACATGGTTAAGAATGAAAAATTAGAGCACAAATATGAAAATAAACTGTAGGCTGTTAGAAAATCTACGCATAACGTAACGATTCTGATACTTTCGCTGGCTTTTGTTAACTTAAATCTATAAGCCAAAGATTTGTGAAAAAAGTTGATTGTGACGGGTAGAATATGTTTCGTTCATCTCTTTATCTTGTGTCCGAAATAAAGTTTGCTCCATTAAATATTCAGGGAATTAACGCCCGAGGTACGCGTAGAAACGCAAGCAGCTCACCTTGCATTGTCCATTATTCTTGCCCCATTATAACTGATGCTGCTCGACTATGTCTACAGATTTTATAACATCTCCATAATATAAAATGTCAAGACAATTCATTCGGTGGTTCTCGTTTCGTATAAGCGGACAGATGGAGACAAAAACATACCAGTTTTACCGAGCATATTTTATACAGTTCACTGCCAACGTACCAAAAACTGTATAATAAAAGCAAAAATGATCAACTTAACAGAATAAAATTCAAGAAGCGGAAAATTCCACGTGCTTCTTGCGCATAGACCTATGCGGCTTCCATGACCGACTGCAGGGGTGGTTTTAGTATCATAGCGAATGGTACAGGGCACAGCCAGACAGACAGGAGGATGGGGGAGATGCGGGTATATTGAATCGCGTGCACTGTCACCGTCAATGTCATTGTAAAGATTCGATTAGAGAGGAGGGGAGATGGACCAGACCTGTGGGGTTGCGAGTGCACCCCAACTCGGCCAAGGGGGACGAAACAAATGGACTGATTCCTCCGAAATTGAGCAAAATAAAAGTTACCGTTTACTGAGGGTAAGTCAATATTTTGGAGAAGTTGATAGTGCGGTTTTGTGTCTGTCAACTAATGCATCAAACTCCAAGACTCTCCCTGACATATATGCTATGTGATACGTCACTGAATGTTTCACGTGATTTGCAATTCATGGCTTTCTATAGAAATTGCACAGCATAATGTCTGTCCGAGACGTCCGTGTGTGGAGAATTCATTGGATTAATTACACCAGTGGAGCAGTTTGTCTTGTAATGCTAACCGGATTTCGTAAACGTTTAATAAGTCAAGAATAATCAGTGACGGTTTTCACGTCGTCTTCCGAGGACGGCACCATGTCAAGGGATAAATATAGACATACAGTTAAATGGAGCAGAGTCCTTCACAGACTGACAGTCAACAAATCCTATGACTTTTATATCACGCGAAAGTTCATTAGAGTGTTGTAAGGAGCCCACCACTGGCCCGTACCCTAGACAAGATGAGTACAAATCATTATCTCATAAACAGCACGATTTTCGGAAAACATTATTAAAAATAAAATACGTGTTTCAGTTTCTGCACAACATTTGCCTGAAACATTTCTCATTCTAAGCAGAATTGAGCGAGATACTACCACAAATATATCCAGGTCTTCATACAAAGTACCCGTTATTCTTAGCCAGATTTTATTGAGCTTTAACTTTCTCGATAGAGTTTCGAAAAATACTCAAAAACTTCAAGAATGTCCGTCCGCTAGGAGTCGAGTTGTTCCATGCGAACAGACAGAAGGACAGACATGACGACGCTATTAGTTGCTTTTCGCAATTTTACGAAAGCGCCTAAAAAGAAGGGTAAATTCAATGACAAGCTGATTTTCTAATTTTCTCTTCCCTCTTTTGCAGTAAATAAATAACAGCGCCTTCATTTATCACCATAAACAATACAAATACGGACACCACCGGATATTTCAAACTATTTCGTGCAGCAGCTTGTCTACAGTTTAGCTTATTTCAGGGAGTGTTTTCAAACACCACTATGAAGACTATAGTCTGAAGTCACGACAGCTTGCAGTCCTTTAGGTGTTATCAACACCCCCAGGAAAACTGCCGCCCACATTCTGCGAAACGCTGGTGGTAAACACCTATCAGACTACATTAACCACCAGGCTCGTACAACCAACTGTCAGGAGGGAACTGCGTCAACTTGCGAACAATCTTGCATATCAAGTACGGCGAAATAGACCGACAATACCATATACAATGTTAAACTGTAATAAAATGATCACTACCTCAAATATTTTGAGCAAACCCAAAACTCCAAAGTAATCAAGCGCACTTGATGACTTAAATAAATACCACTGGAATTGCAAGGTTAATGGCAATTACCGTTTTGTGTTGTGGACAAAAAGCTTTAAGAACCAGTGCTTTACATAATCCGAAAAATTTCTGCATTTGTTGCTGAAAAATAGTGGAGTTATTGCAGTTTATTTCGTGATACCTTGCTAGAAATCACCCGCAACCGCACACCAACACCGAAATCGCGTCTGTTCGATCTTTTAAAATGCAGTTACCTTGATAAGCCAACCAAATTAATGAAACGGTCTCTTATACGATAGCACTAAAATAGATTGTGTGAGGAACAAGGGCCTCAATTAGTTCCAATTTATGTCAAGCTACCCTAATCCAATTAGAAAACATCGATACTCTTGACCGTCTCTTTGTCTGTATTCAGGTTTCCGCACAGCATTCCTTTGGTTTCAGTTTGTTTCTCTGTTAAGTTATCGTGGGGCGACTTGTAACTACATGCTGTGGGCGGAGAAATGTCCAATTTCCGAGACTGTATCTCTGTGCTGGTGACCACAGTGGCTGAGCAAACAAACGTATCTGCTGACTACTGTCTAACACTCGGATCGCAGGTTCTAATCCCACTCGGAGCATGGAAGATTACGTAGTTACTTTCTCGTGCTGGCCATGGAAAGACTGAAGTCTTCAATATAGAAGTTATATCAATATCTGCAACCCAGATTTGTTCGAATCCCGACGGGGGCATGGTCATGTACTACACTTTAAAGCGTTAATGTGGCAGATAAACAGGGGCACTGATTAATCTGACAAATGTCGCTATTTACTTCCCGTCATTTCGCTTAATCCATAAAACTTGGACCTGCATAGAACAAGGATTTCTTACATGTGACGCGTGTTTGCGAGATGAAGGAATCAATTTTCCCGTCCATCGATAAATAGGATGAGTAAAGGACGAACACTAACTGCAATATATAAAATAAAAAGCGTGTATCCGACTCATAGCAAATTAGCATAACGGTGAGCTCTGATACTCACATTGCACGCGCAGAAATCTGAGTAATTAGTGATGAAAGTAAAAACGTAAGTTATCCCTGTCCACACCATGGAGGTATATAGGAGGAGCAAAGATATAGCGCCACTCTTAATCTCGGCGCTACATGGAGGTAAGCGAACAACATGCCCCGTCTCTTTCCCCTGTGCAAGGACCCCAGTACCCTTTTAAGTGGCGATTCGGTGGAACCCAAAGCCGGTCTGGTCGTTTCGGATAAGAGATAAATCTCTTCCCTCTGCCAGCATTCGAAAACCGGACCGTCCGTCCCGTAGGCTAGTTGCCATACAAACTGCGTTATGAGAGATGTGGTAAAAAAAAGTCCTGTATATCATAAATGCGTATTTCGTGACATAGCAAGAACCTTTAAGATACAAAATTGCTTAAACAAGCAAACATCTGCTTTCAGCAAAAATACAGTTCTGTAGAAGTGTCTACAGTTCCTGCATATATGTAAAGCACACATTTGTATAATTATTTATTGTTTATTCAGCGTCCCAGACAGCAGCTCAAAACACCCGAAGTCGAAACACAGAAAGTGGATAATGAATTGTAAAATGTGTGGAAGGAAGACACAGTGGTTCAACTGGAGGTGCTCTTCCCGAGTACAAACACGAGAGACGGTCCTACAGTCAAGAATAAAACGCAAGAAAACAAGGCTTAAAGCTTAAATATAGAATCTATTATTCATATTTTTAACTTATTTTATGATATGACAGCCGGCGTCATCACGGCAGTGGATGTTACGAACACGGTCTGCTGGGATCTTGTATGCATATTCCTCACGCGTTCTGTACCTCCCGCCCCTCTCATTCCCTTTTATCTCACCCAGTCTCACTGAGTGAACAGTACGAATTATCAGTCTTCTCAATGGGTAACTTCCTACTGGTTTTTGTCACCCAGTTAACCTCTACCACGTCCCTGGGTTTATGCTGCCGAAGGGGGTGGCAATATTTTGTATTTGAGATCTGAGGTCTTCTGGGATATTATGCGGTGTCGTGTGGTGTGTACCGACGTTTCGGGACAACATATAAGTCCCATCTTCAAGGGTCATTCACTATGGGACCGATAAGTTGTCCCGAAACGTCGGTAAACAATTACCACACGACACCGTGTAATATCCCAGAACAGCGCAGATCACATCAACACAACGGCGGAAGCCTTCGATCACGTCACTATTTTATACTTAATGAGAGGTCTGAGGTTGTCACAGCAGTGCTGATGAATATCACGTTGCTCTTTAATCTGACGCCGTGTACATTTGTAAATATGAGGGTAATTCAAAAAGTAAGGGCCATTTGTGAATTAAGCGAGTTCCACCAGCGACAGCAGCCAACAGATTGTAGCCGGTTGTAACTCGATTCTGACAGGTTTCAACATGCATCGCCCAGCACTCCATTGTCAGTCTGGCTGAAGCGGTGACTATGCAAACATGGACGCTGCGCTTTCCGATTGCACCGTCACTGAACACCGGGCCGTGATAAGATTTCTTTGGGCAGAAGGGTCAAACCTGCTGACATCCACCGAAGAATGTTAGCACAGTATGGTAGTGTTCAATGCATGAGTCAGAGAAAAGTTTACGAATGTGTCGCAAGGTTTAAATCTGGAAGAACGAGTGTGACGAAACTCGATCGGGACATCCGTCAGCGTTGTGCTTTCAAGGCAACATCAATCGCGCTAACACTCCCGTTCGAGAAGACCGACGGATTATTGTGTCTGAAGTTGCTGATAAGTTAGATGTTACCCTGGTTCTGCCTATGTTACTGTTGTGTTCATTTCACTTTGTTTGTGGTTAGTACAAGACTTGTCTTTATTTTTTGAATTACTTATGTAGTCACCGACGTTGCGGAGGAGGTTGCTGCCTCCATCGTTACAATCTATGCAGTCCATTCTTCTTGTACTGCACAGACCCTGAACAATGAGGTAAATATTTACAACCGGATTCTAAGTCGGGTGTGACATTCAGTATAACGATGTTTAGATTTTGTTGTCACATACCTTGAAAATCCAACTTCGCATAAATATGGCGTGACAAGCGGAAGACATTTCAGCACTATATATTAACCTTCCTCTTTTTTGTTCTGGAGTAATTAACGTACAAATACAAGTACTATTGCTAGCCCTGACACGTCTGTTGATTCGGCAAGTTGCGACGAAAAAGCATAGCTGGATTTCAGTCGCGACACCAACTATTGTTCTACATCTGCTGACAAATCTCGAATGCGACGTTCAACAGTATTATTAAATAACTGAACTGTTTCAGATTTCTTTTTTCACTGTTCACCAAGCACACATGTTTTAATTAGGGTTTCTCCAACGGTATTCGCTTCTCCTGCAAGTACAATACGGTAACTCACTCTGTAGGAGGCCTCGGTAGCATTTTCATTATCATTTTCTGAACTTTTCACCATAATGCTCTGAGAGTTTGTTAATGCCTCAACCTTACGCCTGGAAAAAAGCTAATACAGGCATTTGTCCTTGTATTGAGGGTGATTAATATCACGATGTCCACGAAGTTTGGCAGGCAATATAGAACTGTCTGGTACTTGTTGCACAAGATGCGTAGGGCACCAGGGACAATTTCATCACCTGTATACATAAACCCCAAAGACAAATAGGTGTCATTGCACTTCTGCCTAGTACTATTTTCTGCAGTCCTAGAATTGCCAATAGTGGATAGCGACGTAAAAGTTTGAGATTAACTTAGAACGTCTGCTGCACCTGTACTTACTGTAGCAGTATTTGACTCTCTACTTAAACTACCACTTTCAGCCATTGATCCACGAAAAATAAGAAACAAATTAACTTGAACCAATGAATTAAACGCAGTCCTCACAACTGTTCAAACAGTTGTGAGGACTGCGTTTTATTCATTGGTTCAATTGAATATCTCACATCGGTATGCCTAACTTAAAGAAAAACAAATTAACATTAGCCTTACTGCACTTTATTTCATTCACACTACCGTAGCTAATAAAAATATCTACTTCACATTCCTTGTAATTATGTTAACTCTACATGAACTGCGACTAAACTTGTGATCTGTGGTAGTGAATATCACAGCTAGAGATTACTAAAATCTGTATTACGTGCAACAATGCAAGTTTGTTAATTTAACGCGCATGTTTTTCCGTCTGCCTCCGCGTGCAACGCACTGTGTAATCAGATAGCTACGCATACGGAGTAGTAACGTACGCAACAATGCATTGCATGATTTGACCTTGGTTAAACCGACTGTCACGTGCTTCGTGGGTACAGGAGGTTTCTTAACTAGATATTCCAATGGTCATATTAATATACATATCGCCAATTAAAGAATTTTTGCAATTATTTGTAACGCATTACAACTTTAACCCTTTAAAGACGAAGCGTATCTGTTTTATATAAGGACTCAGTGCCTACCGCGCTGTAAACACTCTCCACTTCGGTTATAAAAACCAATCTCTTAATGTTTTATAAGGCAAAAGTTGCTGTTTGTTCTGAGATCCGTACAAAACACATAAACGCAATGTGGGCACCACGTACAATTTTTTAATGTTAAACCTGGTCGTATGCAAAGTTACCGCTAGGCTTTAAAAGGTTAATGAAAATACAAGTAACTTCAAAGTAGCCACTACAGAAATGTATCCACGGATGTCCTGGGAAATCTTTGCGGATCCTTTGGGATCCGCGGAGTACACTTTGAAAACCACTGGTCTAGTCTGTTTTTATCCTTGCACCACTGGCTGTTCAGTATGACGATCCTCATGATGTATTTTACAATAACACAGAAAATAAAAGGGCAGAAGTGTAATATTTCGTATACTTTATACATATCTGGCATAAAATTTGCAAACATGACATTTTATTAACTGCCTAGACTACTGCCACGAATATGCAGCAATATCAAGTCTAGATAACCTCAGAAGCCGAAATCAAAGGTAAAGGTAAAAACGGAAGAGCTGTCCCTGTGAATGCCATGGAAGCATATAGCGGGAGTGAAAGAAGAGTTGTACTCATTCTTAACCTTGGCTCTAGGTGGAGGTGAGTGGTCAAATTCAAACCTCAGCCGCTTTATCTCCGCAACAGAACCACGGTACCAACTAAACAGGAGTCCGCATGGGCGCCAGAGCCGGCCGCAATTGGAACCCCGGACCGTCCAGTCCATAGCGTGTCGCTATGCCGACTGCACTATCTGCGCTCCAAGAAGTTGCAATGGCATTATAAAATAAACCAAGTGCCAACCGCTTTGAGCATGGATTATTTATTACGTATCAACATGGAACAGCAGGTCTTTCTGGCAGCGTCATAAATTCTATTGCCGAACATAATAGTCTGTAATCCTATGTGCAGAATCAATAGCTGCATAGTCTTCGTGGTCATATCGAAGAACTAATTCTGACGACCTGCCATATTAGGATCCCATCAAAGACGAAATATAAAAGGCGTATAGTCGGCGCTAAAATCCCGTACATTAAATAATGTTTCTGTAGCACGGCCCCAATCACTGACGGGAACACACTAAAGGTTCCAGCTATAAATGGGGTCAGATATTTTCTTGTTTTCTTCCCCACTTAGACAAATACACTCATCCTGCCGATGAATGTTACAATGGGGTCGGCATAACCACATATAATATCCCTTACAACTACCAACTGTGTAGGACACACACCGTATTATCTCAATTATAAGAAGCCGTCGATTTTAAGAAGCATCCTTGAATCAGTAACAGGATTTCAAGAAAATAAGTTGCTACCGATTGTAAGACATACTACTGATTTAGGAACGGGTTTTAAAAAAATAACACAGGCCTATTACAAAAGAAATTTTCATTATTTATATATAAACCTCTTTGTATTAACAAACAAATATCAAAATAAATTGTAAATATCAATTCAAAGAAATCTGACCATTGACTGCCTTCTTGACACTCGCTGTCTACAGACTCTTCTAAGTCACTTTTTAAGTCGGGCTGTAAGCATCTGAACAGTACCGTATCATCTGTGTAACTGATCGCATTTGTAATGAAGCGCTTCTTGAACGACCTTAAACTTTTAATATTATACCTCTTCCGTGCAATAAACGTATACAGGTGAATTTATTTCGAACTTACTGCACTAGTTCATGTACAAAGGTTACTCAGACTTGTTTCGGCCACAACATATGGCCATCTTCTGGGAATGCCTGTTACACAAAGATCATTTCCACTCGTGGGTAAATTTTAAAATACAAATTGAAGAGTAAAACTCATTTTACTCTTCAATTTACGTTGGTAAATGGTAAAATATCAACTGAAGAGTACAGCAAATATAAAACGTGTTCTACTCTTCAATTTATATTTTACCATTTACCAACGACGATTTTATATTTTAAATGTATATGTCCTTTGTGTAACCAGTACTCCCTGACAATGCCCTGTGTTACGGTCGAAACACGTAGGACTACTCTTTATATACGAACTAGTGCAATAGGTTGGCAATAAATTCACTCGACTCTTCCATTGTTTTTCCTGCAGTGTTCCAGCAGGCGGCCGAGACCTATTCTGCAAGGTTTGAAGCAGACGTTTTTTGATTTTATTCGGCTGTGCTAGTAGAAGGTTCTTCAGCTTGCAACAAAACCTCGTATTTATTCCTTGAATAATCTTTACATGAGATATTAACCGAAACATCGAGTGGTTTAAGTTGCGTTGTTGTTCCACTAGGAATCACAACTGAGCCACCACAATTCCTCCTCTCAACTTCAGTCTTTAGTACTTCCATGTCCACAAAAGGCTTCAAGGACTTCCATGTGTTTTGGGCTAGGCAGGGCTCCAGGGCATCTTTTTCGGGGGTTTACACCTAATATTCCACCAAACCAGCTGTCATTCACCCATTTTTTGTGCATGCAGAACGCCTTCAGGCAACGTACATTGTTGAGAAAGAACAGGCTTTAGGCCTGCCGGACCAAAATGTTAACAGTTCATTATTACTGCTATTATTATTATTATTATTATTATTATTAATCTTTTTTCGACTGAGAATAAAGTATCGTGGTAACTCACAAGCCACCGCATCACCGCCACACGCTGTCTTTCATAACTTGTGCTTCTAATTTTAACTTCCTTTGCACCCCGTCTCGTCTGCATTTGCGATATGCTTAAACGCATCGCTTTCTCTTCCTTCATTGAGTGTCGCGCCAACAGCAGTTAGCAGCTTCTCTTTAAACTCTGCTGCAATCTTTTGACATAAGGATGTTTGATGCCAGAGTGACAGTCCTTCATGGCGAATTAATCCGACGCACCAAAGTCAACCAGCTATAAAATTAGTTATTCACAATTAAATCACACGGTCTAATGCAAACTGATTTATTGGAAAAGCAAATGTTCTTAGTTTCCACAATATTTTTAATACATGTTTCGACCCTTAGTGGAAACGGCCTGCCTGAGTGGGTCATGAAATCAAAGGAGAATAAGCTGCATAGGGTATGTAGCAAGCAAGGGAGAACTGGAAAATTTATAGACAATTGTGGCGGAGAATCTGAAAGGAAGATACCACAACGTGGCACTATAAAACTAAAACAGATGTCAGCCCGGGGTTCAAATCCGGGCAGGGTCAACAGATTTTCTCTTCTCCAAAACGTACAGACCGGCTCTGGGGTCCATCCACCTTCTTACTCAATGGGCACCAGAGTTCTTGCCCGGGGGTAACGCGGCCGGCACGTGAAGATGACTCCAACCGTCCTTCTAGCGCCGAGGTTAAGAACGAGTGACGCTGTAATGGCGTGGACAAGGACAAACTTGATATTTGCCTTTTCTTGGATCAGGATAGGGTACAATGGCAGGCTCTTTGAATACGCTAATAAACCGTTGATATTCCTTTAACGCTGCGTATTTGTTAACCACCTGAGTAATAAAACATATATTCAAGAAAAACTCCCCATAACGGAGTTACTTTCAACTGGCTGATACCATTTTACTCGGAGAGACCACTTTTATGGCGATTTAATGTAGCCTGCAATAAACGTACTTAGGTCTTCATGTAAACTGCCCGATATTTTTGCGCAGTTTTAAGAAAATTCGGATTTTTCGATAGATTTTCATAAAAGTCCCCCATATCAAGTTTGACGGAATTCCGTCCAGTGGGGACCGCGCTGATAGGGACAGACAGACATGAAGATAAGCACTTTTTGCGGCTATGCGAACGCGCCTAAATATTATAGCTTGAGTGAAACTATTCAGTACAAAATGGCAAAGCTCGTATTTGGAAATACAATCGTGTATTTGAAACTGGCTACGACATATTTACGAGCGAATGCCAAGTGGATGTGAAACTTAAAAGAAAAAGAAAAGAATCTGCCTGTCCGCGACAGGAAGGCGCATAGGGGCGAAGCATAATAGCTCCACTCATTCTTAACCTCGGCACTAGATGGAGGAAAATGGTAAATGTCACGTCCCAGCCGCTTTACGCCCAGGAAAGAACTCCGAACCCCGCTGAACAGGAGAATGGGTAGGCCCCAGAACGGGTTTGGACGTGTCACAGAAAAATCGCTCGTCCCTGAAGGGATTCGAACCCCTAATCATCGGCACCGTAACACAATCACTACGCCAACTATGCTGTCCCGACTGGTTCTTCACATAACCATTAGCGCGTACACCCGCTTGTCATGTAGCACATCAGTCTTCGAACTACTTCCGACAGTCAAATGCCGCAAGCAGTCCCACTTGACGTATGAAGCACAACCACAGTACGTATCTAAAATATGGTAATCAAGTTTACCAGGCAAATCAGAATTGTGAGTTTTTGGGCTACTAAACGTTAAGCGTAGACCAAATTCTGCGACATGTTACAAAACAGTGCAAAATGCGGCCTGCGCGCCGGAAGGGGCTCGCAAAATTTCAGTCCGGTACGCAGGGAAATTCATACACTAATAACACAATTCTTTAACAGTTTTCTTTAAACTTGCATGCATAACACAACTCTATAAGACGTAAAGCTCTTCCTGTACACGCCATAAAAGCAGGGGGGGCGGATTTTTTACCTCCACGCATGCATAACCTCGGCACCAGGTAACAATGAACAATCAACTTCATGCTAAGGTGGTTTTACTCTCAGGATACAGCCCTTGGTACCTTGGTACCCATCCAGTGGGACCCTGGGTGGGCTCCAGCGCCGGTTTTGACGACTGCAGGAGAAGAAACATTTCTTGCTCCTGCTGGAAATCGAAACGCATTTCATAGGTCATCCAGCCTAAAGACGAAGCACTATACCGACTACCATCACTCTTCTTACAAAACAATGTAGCCATAAATGTGACAAATAAATAAAAACACAGTATATACTGTATTCAGGATGAAAAATTCGTTCTTCTGCATACAGTAAGCTTAAAATTATTTGTGTTTTTATTACCACACCGGAAGAAGTTTGGAGATGTCCGTAACCGCGGTGCTGGATGACAGTGGCTAGCTTAACGCTCTAGCAACTTTACTTAACCCAATTGATCAGGGGATGGGTAGGACCAGGAACCATTACTGACACGGTACAGATGAAAAAAAATTCCCTCTCACAGCTTGGAAACTGTGACCGGATGTAGAGTTAGTAGACAACACACGTGTCTAATATTTCAACTGAAATATTAAAACCAAATAAGGAAACTGCATATTAACTTTGAACCACACCAGATTTAGAACACCTTGTCCGAGATTACATCTTACGGTACAGCTGTACGTTGCACTCATCGTGGCACAGTTTACAATAACTCTTTTTAACAATCTATGAACTGCTGTAACCGTCGCTCCGGAAATTTCCAAACAGCTGTCGTTTCGGAACACTCATCCGTCGCAAAAATAAAAATAAAAAAAATTCCAGGGATTACAGCCTTCTGGGATGTGAGGAAGATGGAAGCAGTACTTAGCACCGAAACATCCGCTGATTTCTACCAGACTAAGGGAAGCCACAGTAATCTTCATAGTTTGTGTCAAACAACTTCACACGATGGTTACCTTATGTATCTTAGTTTAGGTAATATTTAATTACTAGATGCAGCATACATAAATATCACATGATGGCACTTTGGTTTAAGTATTTGCTGGTTCCAGTAACAACCCTCATCATCCTAGCTCACCAAGGCCAACTGCATATCGTACTGAGAAGCCGTTACATGTTAACGTTGCAATACGCTCTGGCGGCAGCCACGACCAGTTGTCAAGTGACAACAGACACAAGATGCCGCACGGGTTAAACAAACACCTGTACATGCAACATGAGTACTGACACACACACACACACACCACATGCACGCACGCATTCGCTAACAATAGTACCACACTAATCAGAAATGCAAATCGTGTAGTTTTACCTGATGCAATCCATGTGAGGGCACTCCAGGAGGCAAGCAGCCAGCAGGCCATGATGGGGCCCCGAAACCCCGCCAGCCCTCGGGGCCGGTGCCTCTGCCGGTGCTGCTGCCCCCAACACCACCAACCCCACCCCTTTGCCACCTCCAGACTGCTAACGAATTATTTGTTCCCCTTCCGATAATTCAATTATAAAACATAGAACCACCATTTTGATTCCTTAGTACCTTTCTTTTTTAATGCATTCAATTATTTACTATCTTTCCCCAAATATATATTTTCTCTTGCTCTCCTATATCCAAAATATAACACTGCAATATCACTTCTACATAACACCGTATTATTTTAAAAATAAATTCTATATATTTAAAATACACTAATCAGGTTATCACTGCACTTGCACTTTGTATGACCGCGAACAGTCTACTGATGCTGAAATGCACGGCATGGCTCTGCGCTCGGGCGACAGAGAGCCTGCTACTGCTGTAGACGACACCAGCGCCTCGTCGGTGAAAAAGAAACACCCAACCGAAACGATCTCCGAGACCCCTAGCGGTATAATGTATATTCTCCAATCAATGTTGCTTTTGGGCGTCGGAGGGAGAAAAGAGGAGAGCCGACATCGGTTTTGAAGGGGATAGAGGGGGAGCAGACTACACTACCCCCTTGGATTAGCAAACCACCCTCTCATGCTACTATTGTAATCATAATGGGAACTTTTAATATTCATAGCTAATGCTCTGTAGTGAATTATTTTTTTTACAAATGTAGCGAATGCGTAACATGGAAAACAAGAAAAACTGAACATTTCTTCTATTAGTATCCAAAAGACGTAAATGTTACACACATTAAAATTGTTATAAGTTTCCGTGCTAAGAACCGTGGAGTAACTGGCACTGTAAGTTACTAATGCGGTTTTTAATGTAATTTACTATTTAGCCATTACGGAATCAGCTGTAATAATGTTGTACAGCAGTTCCTCGCCTGCCGCTATTTGCCTATCGCCGATTTCAAATATCCTAAGTTTTACAATTGTATCCAGTTTTACTAACATTTACATTTTTACATCTGCCATCCGCACTGGTGTACACGTAGTAAAAATACGTGCCTTCGTAACAAGAGATCCACCTTCCTGGCGAGGAAAAGAAACAGAATCCGAAATACTTTCTCTGACCTCAAAAGTAATAATCAGATGCATATTTTTGTGACACATTTTATGCATTATGTCGAATTTAGTTGTAAATTTGTGGCCGCCTACAGTACGTTCAGTGTTCAGCGACGGAACAGACAAACCAAATTTGAATAATTTTCAATGAGCAGCAAGTCCCCCAAATCCGAATTTCCCTCACAATCTCGGGGTTTTCCGAGCATGATTTTGCCACTCGCAACCTCCGCAGATAGTGAGGGATTGTTGTAATTCTATTAGGCAGGTAATGGGGTCGAATCTGAACAGATCCTTCGTGGTATTTTGTAGTTTCTCCAGGCTACTAGAATATACCACGAACATCCCACCCTATTGCTTACATACGCACAAATAATGACCATTTTCACATATTCAGCGCTTTATAAGGAACTAACACAACTGTGCAGAATATTTCATTAATAATTCGTAGTTGAGTGCATGGTCAAGAAATTTTCCACACTTACGGAAACCGGATTTGCATTGGTGTGTTAAATAGCCGAACACCGGATTCTATCACGTGCCAGTTGACTCAATTACTTCTCTTAAACAGCAATGTCTCTAAAATCGGTTTCAGTATTACAGTATCCTCCCCACTACGCCTGGGCCCGTCAAGTGATATCTTCTCGACCCTTTTCTCCGAACTAAACTCTGCACAATTTTCCCATACTGACTTCACTCACCAACTCGATACGGCATATTCCATCTTGAGAAATGAACATTCAGTGAGCTAGCTGAAAAGATGGCAGTTTTGTAAAACCATCAGCTTCAACACCCGTCCACGGCAGCTCACCGCTGGACCCTTTTTGCAACAGTTCAGTTCAGTCTGCATCTTCATACAGGCCTAAATATTTGCGAAAAATTCCCACCTCAAAATTAAACATGAATGTTTATGAAATAAACATCCCGTTTTTAGTTTGTCTGCGCATCCCCCCTACTTTAACGTTTTAGCAAGGGGACTCGTTTCCATAAAATATATTACGAATCTTATGTCATTGGAGGTCACCTAAACAACTTACCTAATTCCTAAAAACCACCACCACCACCACCACCACCACCACCACCACCACCACCACCACCACCACTACCACCGCCACCGCCACCGCCACC